>JAWWEE010000105.1:108165713-108182046 GCA_035221455.1 Xenops minutus
GCTATTATCTGACCCTTAAGACAGCTAGCACAGGGTTAGAGGTTGTTAGCTGCTCTATATGTGAAAAACTACCTAGAGGTTTAAAAATATACAAATTCATGAAAACCCTATGGCATCATCATCATCATCACTTTTTCTTTGGTAAATTATAATTGTAGTTCTCTTTGCTAGATTGGGTCAGTGCTCAGTTGTCAATTAGGAGGAAAAATAATCTATTACTGCATTATTCTTAATGAAAAGTTAAAACTGTTGAACAGATATTTTTCAATACAGTGGTCAGAAACCATCATATGCAAGACAGAGTTGTCTTGCTCCTACTGCATCCCTGGAAGTGTTCAAGGCCGGACTGGATGAGGCTTGGATCAGCCTTGTCTAGTGGAAGATGGGAAGGTGTCCCTACATACATCCAGGAGGTTGGAAACAAATGATCATCAAGGTCTCTTCCAAGCCAAACCACTCTAATGTTCTATGACAGCTGGAATAGAAAATGTTAGTTTTGCTTAGGTGGGAATACACGTGCCCTCTTTCCCTTGTCTGAGAAATAGGTTTTGGGTATGGAAAGTCTTGAGACTTCCAAGTTAATGAGAAGAAAACCAAGTGACCTTGAAAATAGGAAACTGGTGTTATTGGAAAAACATAATGGTATCTTTTGAAGAAAAATGACCACTGAAACTAAATAGGAACCTAGTGAGCTCTGTGAGTTGTTTTGGCGTTTGCAATTCATAAGTCCAGAGTAATAAATAAAGAACAATCTCTGTATGAACTTGTCAAATCAAGGAACTCTGAAACTAAGTGACTCGGCAGAGCTATTGGGAGAAAAATAGTTTTAACTGATAGGTGGAGAGTTAACAGACTGGTTGAGCTACTTCTCAGAATATGAAGAAATTCTGGAAACTTTCTGTACTTTTGATAGATTAGCAATTTTATTAAAAATAGATTATATCTCCAAAAGCTTCTTGACACTCTAAATACATGTTCTCTCTCTGAAGATTCTTTTTGTGACTCCACTGTCACTCTAGGGGTGAACAATAAAGCATCTCTTCTCCCTTCAGCCTGCTACTCTTAATGCTTTTGAATCCAGCCCATGCAGTGAAAATGGCCTTTTGCCTTCTCTAACTTTCTGCAGTTCATCAGCTGACTGTTGCAGCATAATAGATCTCCCTGCAAGACAGGTGCTAGAGAATTTGGGACTATAAAGATGGAACCTCCAGACAGTCATTGAAACAGCCTTGCTAAAGACCAAGTCTTTCACATTACTAGCAAATTACCTGGCATCCCAAGGGGCTCAATTTAACAACAGTGATCATCAAGCCAGTTTATTGCTACCTTCTCTCTGGAAGTTGAAAAAGCTCTTTCCTCTTTTCTTCTGTGAAACTCTTTAGCTTCAGAGTATCTGGTTTAACAAGCTCAACTCAACATGGAATTATCTATAGATGTATTTCTTTATTCCTCTCCTCTCTGCCTTTCTCCTGACTTTACTAAGAGTGTAAAAACTGCCTAGGATTGCCCACTGTCTCTCAATAAATACAAATTATAAAAGAAAAATGATCGGATAGTTATTTTGCAACATAACAGTTGCCTGATATGTATTTGCTTATCTGCTCTTTTGTGCAAAATTGTGCCTCTGTTTACACAAGAATTTCAGCATTATGAGTCTCAAAGTTCGGACTTTGAAAAGTTAAACCAGTTCTGCCATAATTATGAATTTGAAATAAAACTAAACTGGATCTCACTTCACTCAGGACTCAGCAGGGGGCCAGAACACAAGCCACTTCTATCATTTTCTTGAGACTATATTAAATCCTCTAATATTTTAGATTTATAAAACTGTTCATGTCTTTTTCAGTCAAAACAATTTCTTAACCAGTTACTTTTAACATCTCCAAAGTTTGCTAGAGTTTCATTATATCAAATATCACCTTGTAGCATTGTCTTTATCCCCCCCTTAAAAAAAAAAAAAAAAAAAACCTCAGAGGAGCCCTAGGGTATATAAAATTCAGCAGAGTAGCATGTATACAATATACACCTATGATTGGAGGCAGGAGCTGCCTTATTTTACTAGCAAAATCAACTCAGCAGCACGAAAGTAGCACACTCCCAGACGTAAGTATAAGAGACCTTCCTCCAGGCTATGGATTATAGCTCATGTATTTGGGTTACATTAGCATTTCACACTATAGAGGCTTGATTCAGCCATAAATTCTACCAGTGTAACAGAGGATGAAGGGTCTAAAGTTACAAAAATTTACCCAGCATGGCCTGTACTCTCTCCTCACTAGTCAGGCATGGAGGGATCTACCACAGCTGCAGAAGCACAAGTCACAGACCAAAGAAGTGCAACCCACAACTGTATTTAAACTATGCCTTGAGCATGGATTCTGCCTCTTTGCAAACACACATATACTCAAAAATTTCTAAATCCTTTCCCTCAAAGCTGGGAAAAATGTTATTAAATTAGCAGGGCTCCGCCTAAATCACACATTGCTGATACACACTGCTTGCTCCGAAATCCTAGAAACTGTGGAAGTGTGTTCTTCGAGGACACATTTCCTACAGCAGAAGGATGTCACCTCTTTGTGTTCCTCACATTTCATTCCAATGCTTTTTCACAACAGAATCAATTTGATCTGTGTGTTAGAAGGGGTGGTACCAATGGACAGTGAAGTTTTACATGGCAGTGACTGTGTTCTCCACCCCATACACTCACACTGCACTCAACAAGGACTCATGGAGAAAATGAGATTCTGAGTCCCCGCCTTCCCCTCCCAATCTGCCACTTATAAAATTTGAACCTGGGTTTGCTTTGGCCGTGTAACACCACTGTTGTATTCTATCCAGCAGGTACTGAGAAATGCTGATTATAACATTTGGGATTGCTTGTCTTCCTGTTCTTCCTGCAGGAAGGGGAAATGTTATTTGTAAATTAATAAAAGAATTAGTAATTAACTGCTACATAAACCTAATTTCAGCATTGAAAACCATAATAACAATCTTTTTATTCATTCATCCTATCAAGAGTCCAGACTGCTGAGATGGATTTGAATGTTGGGAGTATAGGTGGCTACAGCTCTGGGGAGTGCAGGAGTAATGGGGCTGTCCTGGGAATGCTCAAAGTCATGGATCCCTAGCCCTGGAGCAGACAATACTAGCAAGTGTGCCCTGATTCCAGGGACCCTGAAAGCTGATACTACTAGTGAAGCTGGCTAGTAGCATCAAATGAGCTGCTGCACAGTCTGGAGATGTTTTAAGCCATCATGATCTTGAAAAAAACCCTTGAATTTATATACATATTAAAAAAAATAAAAAGTGGATGAAATTATATTTTCTTGAGATTTGGAAACCTTTGTATGCCTGTGTGAGCCTGTATCTTTTTCACAGATTTGAATACAATTTATACCTTCTAATTTTTCTGTCTTCTGGACTAAACATTTGAGTTTTACATCATTTCCTGACAATTTATCTTTGTGATCTTTTGTTCTCTTTGTTGATCTACAGTACTTTCCAGCCTTCTTGTTAATGAGTAGTGCAAATTCTAAAAATTTGAACTGGATCACAGACCTCAGTACTTCAAGCAGAATTAAATAATTACCTTTTTAAGTCCTGCTGACAACTCTGAAATTAATACACTTTAGAATGATAGATTTTTTTCTTCCAAGATTGTATATTTAACCCATATGCAGTTTATAATTAACTCTCATTTTGTTTTCCCTTTCTTAAAGTATCTTTTTATTTCTCCTTCCTTGGTATACTTTTTTGTAGTTGCCTTTCATAAATTTCTTCTTATGGATCTCTAATACACCATAATGTCTCTGAGTTACTCTTCTGTCCTCCAAAGTGATAAAACCACTCCCAGCCTGAAGTCCTTCCACTTCTCATAAGTATATTCACTATTCTATCATCCACGTCTTTAATGAAAATATTAACTAATACATGTCACAGAACTGCTGTATGTGAGGTCAATTTGAAAGAGCCTTCTAGTTTAGTATAAAACTAGTGAGAACTCTGTTCTGAGTATGCAGGGTTTTTTTTCCTAACCACCTCTTCATCTGTGACTGCATCAGCTGCATTTGATAAAAACTGCATTTCTCAAATATATTTGTAAAAATGCCCCATGCATCCACATCAAAACACTTATATAAGACAGACTATCAAACATATCCAGTGCTTCTCGCATATCCAGTTGGCCAGTTAACATGTCAATAAAAAAATTCAAATGGCTTGGCATATTTTGTCAAATTCTGACAAATCCATATTGCCCTTTCCTTAGTACCTTATTATCTACCAGCTGCACAAAAACAGATTAACAATTTTATTTCTATCTCTTTTGGGGTGTCAAAATGAGGTCAAATGCTTTTAAAGCCCTTAGGATTTCATTTTCCCCATTCTAAAGATGGATGGTTTGCTCTTTGTTCTTCTTTTATTGTCTGAATCATCTCTTCTTCATACATTGCTGGAAATAATTTTTTTGTGCTTTGGTTAACATTTTGAACTACTTGAGGGTATCTTTCAGCTAAACAAAGATAACATATTGAGGTAACTCTGACCTCTTCCTTCCTTATTTTGACCTATTTTTCTATTTTGTTGTCAACTTGATCATGATTAATTTGTTTTCATAATAAACTTATTTAAAATAAAGATCTTTTAAATTTGATTTTTTTCTAGTACCATGTACCACTTATTACTTTATGCACATTTGGTCCCTGATAAAATTTAAGGATTGTTGGAAAATATAGCTTTACAGAGATAATAAACCAAACAACTAGAGCTGGAAGCAGCACTGGAATTCAGTCATTTCTGCTGGTGAATTTTTATAATGCCCATGCTTTTGGCCACAGCCAGCTAGCCAGAAAATTTCTGGATCTAGTTCAGGACTTAGTACAGGTTGGGGACCATTCCCAAATGGCAGCACAGCTCTGACCATGTTGTGCTGGAGGGCTAAGAGAGTTTAATAGCATGGATGAGACCAGACTGTGTCAATTGGCCTCCATGACAGAGAATGATCCCTGGCACTGTTAGGTTTATTAATACAGATCTAGCATTTTTCTCCTGATATTTTCCTTATCCATCAGATGTTAAGTTAGTTCAAATCCCTCAGTCCCATCAGTTCTTACATTTATATGTCACGATTACATGGTTAATAATTCCCCACCAACACAGTCTCTGGCCTTGGTAGTCTATAGGAGTAATGTATGCCTTTCATCTCAATCCATGGATATTTGATTATTCTATATTTCACTTTCTTCTGTGTTCTTACTTGATGTATTTTTTCCCTATATATATAAAGCAATACCTTCTCCACTTTCCTTCCAGGGGAAGCATTCTTTTCTCAATCTTTCTACTTTTTACCTAAAAACAGGCAATAAGAGTTTCAGTAGTCTGGATGATGAGCTAGAGACACAAGCTTCAGAGAAAGATTCCATACAAATTTTATTTGGTTTTCTTTCAAATAGTAATAAAAATGGGTTTCTGAGAAAATTCCTCACTTCTTGGATTTGATATTTGTTTCTTCTTCCTGCAAAATGACAGAAATGAGAGAACATAATTTTTACATGTTTGATAAATATATAAACTGATTGTTAGATTTTAGTGCAATATTTAGCTCTGCATATTTTTTCAGACATTTTATATTAGGCCTTTCATGTGCACACAGGTGCAACAGCCCTTTGAAGCACAACATACTGAACGATGGAGACCTTGAATGACTAACAACTTCATCAGGTTTAACAATAAGTGTCATATTTAGAATGCATATTCTGGACCCCTAATTAGCAAAACATCATAGTCTATTCAAAGTGCTACAGAGGAGAAAAATTCGCATCAAAACTTACAAAACCCCCTAAAGTTTAATTTTTCCACATCCATACACACACTGGAATATATATTCTGGAAGGAGAGAAAAAACCCCAGGCCCTCTAACTGCTGAGCCATTGAAACAGTTTTCATAACATCATAGATAATTACAATTATCCTTCTCTTAGGGACATTGGAGCTGCCAATTTTCTGCAATCGAAAATAAATAAATAATTCACAACAGATGTTGACTACTCATCCCAGTTTAGTAGAAAGCTTTAGGCATATATGTCAGCACTAAACTTGAAAGCAGTTTTAGACCTTGAAAATATTTCTTTTATTTCCTCTTTTTTTTGTTGTTGTTTTCTTCTATCTGTTTTAATAGTTAGACAAAGTTTCAAGTTTGTGATAGGATGATTTAGTATGAAAGAAGAAAAACATGAGGCTTTATCAAGTCCGTTTAGGTTAGAAATGTGTGGTGGGAACATCTTCAACAATCAGGAGAAATCTCAAATGCCTGTGGGTGGCACTGTAGGTATTTGGTCATTAATTATTAACAGAAGGAAGCAGTGACTGGTGTGCTCCTCACACAACTGTGCGGTGGAGGCTCTTCAGTACAGCTGTGACACTCATTAAAAATAAGATTCAAACAACCAGAAAGTTTTTCTTCAGTGCTTTTGGCTAACAAAAGTTATCAGTGCATCAAATTGACTGTATATGTGATATTATCAGCTACATTTTGCCTCTGTGGTGATGACTGTTTTGTTTAGGTCAGGATAAATATTCTTCAGTCACTTCTGAAGTGTGCTGACTTCTATGATCCTTGGCATTGTGGTATCACTTATATTTGCCTGATGCTTTAGCTTTTTTCTTTTACCTTTTTTATTTTTATTTTTTTTTTGTTCTTCATACGTGCAGATACTTTCTCTTCTAAATACCAGTTTCTAAGGAGTAATATAATTTACTTGCTCATTTTCACAATTGAAAAAAAAATAACCTAAACTTGCTCAGATTTCAGCTTATTGCTTACAGACAAACAGATATTGATTAATTTTGGTGTGTTGTTTTTGTAGTTTTTTGGTTGGTTGGTCAGTTGGTTAGTTGGTTGGCTTTTTTGTTTGTTTATTTTTATGGGGTTTTTTGCTTTTTTTGGGTATTTTTAGGAGAAATTTGCAGAGGTGGAATAAAAATTCTTTTACTTTCAGACAGATTTTAAATCTTTCACTTAGAAAAATTGATATATTATAACCCTTTTTGAAATTAAAGTAGGATCTTTTCAACTTTTGACAAAGCCAATACAAAAAATACAAGGCATTAGTTCTGTGACTGATCAGTTCCTTGGTTCAAATAATCATACTGCTGCTGGACGACTGGGGATGTGTTCTGGATATTACAAACATCTCAGATCTTTCAGCTGGGATGCATCCTGACTTAAACTGTGACAGTTTGTTATATGCACTTTGGGACTGTGCCTACATTTTCCAACATAGTCATCTATAAAGTCTATACTCCCACTTCTTAGAACAATCTGTGACTTGCTTTGGGTTTGTCCCAGTTTTCAATTTCCCAAACAGTCCATGGGAACAGTAGATTTCAAGGCACCACTTCCAACAGGCAGTTTTCATGCAGCCACTCTCTTTTCAGAATTAGCTACTACCTGTTAGTTGGCCAGGAATATTCCCAAGAACATATTAATTTATTAGTGTAGAGGTAGTCATAGGGAATGTAACCTCAGAAATGTCTCTGAGATATTTTCTTCAGGTGCCGTAAAAACCAGTCCTTTCTACTTCTTCTTCCCCTTGCTATGCTCCTTACAGCTTCTTCAGCTGATGTAGGAGAGGTGTACATAGCAGTAGGGCTTTAAAGGGTGTATTGAATTTATTAGATCTTTTCAAGTTTTGATAGCTGTATATCTGGTTTTAGATTAAATTAAACATCATAGTTCTGACAGGCAGAATATGAAGGCTCCCTATGAGTTTCCTGTGAGGAAAAAAAAATCTGAAAGTGCCCAGTCTACAAGGGCAAATATTATTGGCAAATTCTATTGCAATGCTTTACATGAGTAGATCAGAATAAGTCCTTCTCTTGTCAACTTCAGAGTCTGATTGTGTCTTCTTACTATCTGCTTTTTGACAATACTTTTATTTTCTATAGGTTAGTCTTTTCAAGGGATGCAGTAATGGAAGGAAAGGAAGAAAAGGGCACACTCACTGTTCTGTGTAATTCAGGCATCATGACTGAGTGAAAAGTACTGTGAAATAATCTAAAATATTGCTACAATTGTACAAGGGAAAACACACTTTTTGCTTTAACTATATTTGTCAACAATTGCAAATTACTCAAAACTTGAATTATATTTAACTTTGCACTAAATACAAGAAGAAATTAAAAATGGGGTTTAACTACTTTATTTTATTCCCTAATTAAAGCAGAAAATACGTGCAGTAGGTCAGGAGATTGGACCCCACACTTCATCTGTGGTTGGGAAGTAGAGCCTGCTGACAGTGTGAGCTGTTGGAGTGCAGCTGATACGGTGTGTTTCCTGTCAGTGATTAACAACAGGCATTTCATATGACTTCATCCTTGTCTTCTATCTCTCATTTGCAGGTGTGTCTACTGTGTCTGTTCTCTCTGTCCAAGATGATTGTAACCTTGAGTCCCAGTCCTACCCTCAAATTGATTCATCAGGCCTACATTCCTAAGGGACATGTTTATTTTTTAATTTTGATACCTTATGAAAGTAGGTAGTTAAGTTCTTTCCTGTGCCAAAATTAGGACATAATTTTGCATATACTTTGAGGACAAGTAATTTTTATGGGAGAAACTGTTTGCAGACTTTTGGCCACAAAAGCCACTAAGATGCAGAACACAGAGATGGTGAAATGTGCCCACTGTTATTCAGAAAAAACACCCTCCAGTGTGTTGACTTAAATTATTTTGGATACACACTGGAATGGTTGCACTGTTAATGCTAGTTAAAAGGTCAATATTTATCACACTGTGCAATGTTCCCAATATCTTAACTGCTTGTACAGCCTGTACTGTGACAGGATATGAACCTTTTCAAGCTTCACCGCAATTATCCTCAGAACACCCAGTGGGATAAGCAAGTTTTTGTGCCATTTCCACATATCAGGATTGAAGATACAGGAAACTAGCACAGATTATTAAAACCAAATGTGCAGTAAGGTATGTCTATATGGAGGTTGCTGCTCCTACTGCATCCCTGTTCTGGTCTTACCCTCTTACCTGCCTATTACTAAATAACCTTGACATCAAATGAGCTTAAATCTACTCTCCCAGCAGGTCTGGAGAAGCTGGCAGGAATATTAGGACATATTTTCCTCCATTTTCCACATAAATGACCCATAAAATGCTATTTATGTATGATTGTTCCATAAATATCCTTCCCGACCAATGCATCTGGGTTTTCTTTTCACAAAAGCATGAGTAAGAGGGAGAAAGAAGAGATCACACTGACATTTTGTCTGGACACACAGATGGGATGCAGCCAAGGCATGAATTAAGACCATAGATTGCATTAAGATAGAATACTCCTCACATCACTTTGGTCCCCCTCTCCTTCAAACATTACAGTCAATGTAGTCACATATACAAAAGCACCTATGGATATTTACCAATTTTATGAGGAAGAGGAAATTTACTGGGCAATGAATGCACTGTAAATCCAAGGGCTAGAACAGGCTGCTGAAATGACACGGTAAAACATACCAAATATTCCTTGAAAATAATATGCAGAGGCATAAAGTCTTTTACCTGAATCTAGGCACAAATTTGGATAGAAAAAAGCAACCAACTTTCATCTTTTATCCTCAACTTTCTGATGTAAGTTATTATCTATATGCAATTACAGTCATAAACTTACAGATCACTAAGATGTGATATCTTGGGCTAACATCTCAGTATTATTATACTTTTTTATTTTAAAGATAAAAACAATAATTTTCCTTCTCTTCAGAATATGTCTTAGTATCTTCAATTCATCTTATGGAGCTACTGGTGGGAGTATATGAGAGAGGTGATTCTTCCCCTCTACTCCACTTTTGTGAGTCTCACCCGCAGAGCTCCTTTCAGCTCTGGGATCCCCAGTGAAGGAGAGATAAGGACCTGATAGAGTGAGTCCAAAGGAGGACTACAAGTTGTTTAGAGGGATAGAACACCTCTCCTATGAAGAAAGGCTGGGAGGATTTGGACTGATCAGCCTGGAAAAGAGAAGGCTTCAGGGTGATCTGCTTATGACCTTCCAGGACCTGAAGGGAGCCTGAAAGAAAGGTGGAAAGACATCATTTTCCAGAGCATGTAGTGACAGGACAAGGGGGAATGGCTCCACAGTGACAGAGAGTAGGTTTAGGTTACATATTGGAAAAAAATTCTTTCCTGTGAGGGTGATGAGGCACTGAAGCAGGTTGCCCAGGGAAGTTTTGGATGTCCCATCCCTGGAAATGTTGAAGCACAGGTTGTATTGGGTCTACCAAAAGGTTTCTCTGCTCATGGCAGGAGGGTAGGAACTAGGTGATCTTTAATGTCCCTTCCAACCCAAACCATTCCATGATGCCATAGAACAGGCTCCCTAGGGAAGTCATCATAGCACCAAAGCTGCCAAAACTCAAGGAGCAACTGGACCATGACTTAGTCATATGGTTTATTTTTAGCTAGGTTATGGGTCTCTTGAAACCTGAGTGATTATATGATTCTATACTTTCTCTTAATGAGCAGACATCCCAAGAAACCCCTAGTAAGGCTTTTTATTATATCAGCTCTTCCGCAAATGGTACAATAATTATGAGAAAATAATGATGTTGATAAATACTACTACTAGTAAAACTACTTCTATTTCTACTATTATTATACTTAAGAATAAGAAAGAAAGTGATCTGGACAGCTTTATACCCATTAATTTGATTGCCACATTATTCAGAAGTTAGAAGATATTTTAAGGGGAAGAATAATTAAATATAGGGGAGTAAATGGGAAATAAGGTAAAATGTGACATGGATTCACCAAAGATAGATCACATTAGCCTCAGCAGGTATTTCTTTTTGATGAGTTAATTGATTTTCTAGAATAAGGAAAGGCAATAAATTTAATCTAACTGGACTTCAGTAAATCATTTGACATGTTGCCATGTGGGAAATCATTGGTTAAACTGCAGAAGATGCAGATTAGTATAAGAATCAGATGCAAACAAATGGAACAACATAAGAGAGTAGTGAAAAAGTATTATTGACTTTTACAGATTAGGGATAATGCAAAAGTTGAGTCACGTATTATTCTTGAGGTTTTCCCAGAACTAATGTTTAAGAAATTGATCACAATATCTTTATTACTGATCCTGGCACAAGCCTGTCACTAATGCACAATGTTAGAAGCCATTGTAGGGAAGAGGAGCTTGAAGACTGTTTGAAGAAATATGAGAAATATTTATTGTAAATTCGTACAAAGTGCCAGGGAGTGCACTTAGTTTAACAGGAAGAATTTCTTCCATAAGTTGGGGAATCATCAACTAGAAAACACAAAGGAAGTAAAACACCTTGCAATTAGGGTCATTCACCAGAAAATTTTAATGAAATAATGCCATATAATATAACAGGAAAGGTTTATCTAGGAAAGAAAGGAAAATCTTGATGTCAGTGTTTGAGGCACAACTGAGTGTTCATCTAGAACATTGTTCAGATGTTTAGTCACCTGTCTCAAAGAAAGAGGGAGTGAAACCAGAACAGAAGTAAAGAGTTAATGACTAGGCTAAAGACCTTTATACCCCAGCTGATGTAACAGTCTTTACACATAAGGAAGACTGTGAAAAGAAAGGAAAATAAATCGATTCCACTGAATACGTATAAAATAATCTAAGAGTTCAATTACATTATGGAAGTGATGATATGATGTGATGCCTGTGATTCTGAGGCAAAAACCCCTTGAGCCAAAAACCTCATTCATTCCAAGGTTCTTAGATGCAAAACCAGAAAAAATGGTTTCTCCTCCTACTGGTCTAATAAGGTCTTTAAATAGAAACAGAAAGCAAAATATTTCAAGCATGCATGCACATACAAGAATGGATTTTCTGATACACAAACAAAAATTTATTTCCAATTTGTGAAGGTACTTTGGGTCCAGGAGCACAAATGTCATTGCCATCAGTAATACTTGTGCTTGTAATATATATTCTAACAGTCTGAGAGATCTCAGTCACACACTATAGTCTTGTTCTTTCCTACAAATCAGAGAAAAAAATTTGATTCCTTACAATCATATTTTCATAAAAGGAAATATATATTCCATTTCAAAGTTAAGTCCCCATGTTGCAGATGTAGTCTGGTGCAACAGTACTTATGCAGACATTTTTATAAGTAAGAAAAGTTGTACATTCTCATTTTTATGAAAAGGCAAAGAGGTAATTGGGAACAAACCGTCATCTTCATTTTGGTCCCTGGAAATATCATTGAGCCAGCCCACTTTTAAGACATTTTTCAACAGTTGAAAATGATGGTTATCAGGATGAGTCGGAATGGATTTCTTAAGGTTAAAATATGCTTGACCAACCTGAGCACCTTCTATGATAATATAAATGACTGGATTTGTGAATAAAATGAGACAAGTATTATTTCTCTTGACTTTAGCAAGTCTTTATCAATGGCCTGGAAAAACCATTGCTTATCAAATATCCAGATGACATCAAGTCTGGGGAAAACAGTCAAGAAAACCAAAAGAGGCTAGTTTTAGATTAGATATTAGGAAGAAATTCTCCACTGTGAGGGTTCTGAGGCACTGGCACAGGTTTTCCAGAAAAGTTGTCGATGTCCCATCCCTGGAAGTGTTCAAGGTTAGGTTGGATGGACCTTTGAGCAGTCTGGTCTAGAGAAAGGTGACCCTCTTCATGGCAGGGGGGTTGGAACTAGATGATCTATAAGGTTCCTTCTAACCCAAAACTTTCCATAATTCTTTGGTTTGCTTGGGAGCCAGACTGCCGTCAAGAGGGACCCGGACAGACTGGAGGAATAGCTCAACAGAAACCCCCTGAAATTCAACAAGGAGTAGTGTGAAGTCAAATGTATGGAAAAGAATAACTCTTTGCAACCGCACAAACAGCTACACAGAAAAGACCCCTTGGAGACAGAGGGACAGGGAGCTGCATAAGCCACCATGGCACCATAACAACAACAAGGGCCATCAGCACCCTGGGCTGCAGGAGCATGGACACAGACAGAAGACTGAGAGAAGTGATTGTCCTCTTCTTCTCAGCTCTCCTCATCCCAAATCTGCATTCACTTTCAAGCATTATAATAAAAGAAAGACATTGATATGCTGCACTTAGTTCAGTGGAGAGACACCAAGATAGTCAGGGCAGCTCTTGCTGCAGTATCGAGACTAAAGGAGCTGGTCTTGTTCATCCTCAAAAAGAAAAGGTTTCAAGGAACAGGCTGACTACAGAGGCTCTGCAGTCTCTGTCCTTGGAGGATTTCAGGAGTGACCGGATAAAGCTCTGGTTCTGGGATTTCTGTGTTCTAACACAGTGATAGGCAAACTTGTGAAGCAGAGTTTTAGCACACCCACTGGCCATAACTCAAGAGGCCCAATATCTTGTCCTGCATTTTCAAAATTCAGATATGTGAAACTCATGCAAGATAACACCAATTAAAAACAAGTGTTTTGCACGAAGTCTGAATGGATATAAATAACTTCCTAGTCCCTAAGCAAAAACTGAATCAGGACCAATGGAACAGGCTCATGCTGTTTCTTCCAGGCAACAAGAGCTATTTAAAACCAGAATCACAATAAACAAACTTCAGATACTACTTAATGGAGTAGTGAGTTTCCCCAACCATTTTTCTAACCAGCCAGATTAATTTTGTACCATTTTTTCATTAAATAGATTACTTTAGACTGTGAACTCCTTTGCCAATTTCCAGCCTGCAGAGAATTTTAATGTCTGAGTAATAAACCCCTCCAAAAATGGGATATGTAATGGAAATGCAAAGGGACCTTTAACTAGAGTAAGTATTGTGTTATGCTGCAATAATAATAAACAACAATAGTAATATTCATAAAAATAACACGGTTTTATGTGAACCCATAAAAGGCCATTTATATGTTCATGGTACAAATATTTAAAATTCCAAGATACTGCATTTTTCACAATTATTGTTGTTACAAACTTTAAGGAATCTTCCAAAGCCTTTGTGTCTCAATATGTTGCAGTTTAAGAATATGCATTGGCAGATCTCTGCTCCTCAGACTACAGATTAGTTAAAAGGGCTCTTTTTTACATTTTTTTTTAACATTTCCACTATATATACTTTTTTACATATACCCCTTAATGAGGAACTAAGAGGCTTAAAGTTTCACAAAGTTCTGAAAATTCCCTTAGTACGAATAAATGGTAAAGTCTATTCAATAAATTATGAACCTAAAAAATAATCAGTTAATATTCATTATCAAAAAGGCAATTTCTTATAAAACAGTTTCTGCATGTCCCCAGGCCATAAACTTACTCCCTGGCTTCCCACTGTGTGGAAGTTTCAATTAGAATTTCATGTTGGAAAGTACGTTAACACCTTCTTATATATATTTTGGTAATGTCTGTTTAACTCAGGCTGTCACAAGTTCGAATGGATATTTTTTCTTTTCCAATAAACCAGTTAAAAAGAGGGGGGAAGATATTGAATGATTCATAAATATATAATGTTTCCCATTTGTTTTATTCTGCAATCAGAGGCAGCAGCTTTAAACTTGCATATCAGTGCATAATTCCACAAACTTAAAAAATTGATCTGCCAATGTCTCCCCTCTAGCAATCTTTTAATTAAATGAACTTCACTCACCTTACCTCTAAACTCCTTGGGTTGATTTTATACTGTGATGTGATGCATTTTTCAGTGAAGTTTTTGGTTGCTGTTTCTAAACTGTAAAGGTTGTTTAGTAAACAAGTGTTTAATAATGTATAGAAGGTGCCTGAACATAGATCAATGCCAATTATTTATTCACAATAAAAAACTTGGAAGTAATGAGGTTCTTTTGTATGCTTGCCAACCAAAGCCAGAAGTAGGCTTGGTTCTCAGTCACAGTAAATGAAATTGAGCTTTTATTTTGTAGGAAGCTATGCTGATTCAGATAAGCTAGAGGTCTGCTTTAAGAATACTTTTCTCTCCATAGTCCCGTACACAAATGGAATTTGTAGTGATGGCAGATCTGTTTAATTGTATCATTAAGTTGGTAGATGGTTTGACACAGAAAGACATGATAATATCATAAGAATCTAAAATATTGTAGAACCCTTGCCAATAGTTTGTGAAAAAAAAAAAAATCTGATCACGTGCACTTAACAAGCAGCTCAGAATACAAAAGTACAGGCTGAACTACAGATGAAATGAGTGGTAAGTGTATAGCTCCAGGATACAGATCCTAATAGTAAGTGTAGCAGTTCTGCAAATTTGGGCTTTTTAAAAGCTGCAAGGACACCCTTCAGTGCAGGAACATTGGACAAGAACAGCACAGAGAAAGTGTGCAGATCCCCCAGATTGCTGTTGGACACACATACCTGCAGTTGCACCACTGTCCCTGGGCTTCAATACGCAATATACAGGGCTATGAAGAGCAAAAGAGGAGATTTGTTTGTATTCGGGGACAGGAATTGGGGGTGCATGGCCACCCGGTTTCCAGTCCTCCAGGGAGTGATGTAAGTCCTCCCGGCTCCCCCCATGATGATGCAAGGTCCCCTCCCCCTGGGAGATGGCATAATCAGGAGGAGGTGGAGTCGGGGAGCCGGAAAAGAAGCCTCGCCCCTTTTGTGGTGCGGGCGTAGAGGAAGACCACGAGGCGGCACCGCCATTTTTTTATGCTGACTCATCACTGTCCCTGTCCAGGGTCCCGACGCGGCTTTTTCGCACTGACTTGTCCCTAAGCCTGTCCTTTCGCCCCGCGCTCGATCGGCGGTCATTTCTGGGGGAACTGTCCCTAGATGATGAGGAGCTTGAGTCCTTGTCCAGGATGTTAAGAATTAGGGACCATGCCGGCAGCGCTTTCGCCGCTTCTTGGTCAGAGTGTTTCTCGGAGGCATACCACAAGGTGTAGCCGAGATAATCCCACGCCTCGTATGTTAAAGGGAGCTCCACGTTAATTTTTCTCGCAGCCATCCATTTTGCTAGGATTTTAAGCGATTCTTTGTTTACTGGATGGGCATTTGATTTTAAATAGAATTTCAGTTCTTTGTAATTGTTAGAGGCGGTTTTCGTTTGGGAAATACCCATGCCTGAGGGATCCGGGGCAGGACCTGGGGAATTACAGGAAAGGAGATCGCTTCTCCGAAGTCTCACCTCTGTCGCTCGCAGCCCGTCACCACGTCAGCGCCGCCGTCTCTCGCCGGGGATGCGTGGAGAAGGAACGCCGGGCGCTCGGCGCTGGCAAGCCAGGTGACTCTTACTCCGGAGGGGTCTGCCGGCTCAAAAGTGTGCCAGGGCCTCTCACGACCTCTCTGAGTGTAGCCCAGGGAGACAAGAGTGGGGATTTGAATATCAAATCTCCGCTA
>JAWWEE010000105.1:108182146-108200024 GCA_035221455.1 Xenops minutus
ATTTAACATGAACTACTCTATTTTAACTTATAAAACTGGGAATAACTTGTCAGATAATGAGGTATTTAATTGTTCCTCTGTTTGTTTTTGCTTTTCTTCTTATTCTTCTTTTTCCATTCCCGGTAGTCCTCCGACCGTACTCCCACAATCCACTTTGCCAGGGTACATAAGAGAAGCTCCATCCATTGCTCACAGCCAGGCTACTGCCAACCCTGTCACTACCAGGGTGTCTTCAGTAAAATCAAGTCCTTGGGGAACATTGATGCTTCACTGCATTACAGGCTAGGCTAGGAATCTAGGGAAGCTGAGAGTGCTTTAGGTCTCTCTTATGTAAACTACAGTCTTCTGCCAAGAGAAGAACAAGAATTCCAATTGACTTCATGCTCACGAGTTCCTTACCATCCTCTTGTTTTTGCTGTCATCAAAATAGGCTTATGAAGAAGGTCAAGAATGTAAGTATTTTTGTTCTTCACTGACATTTTGAGACTCTGTATAGGAAAATCTTTAACGGTTAAAGATGGAAGACAACATTAGCAACTGTATTTCTCTCATCTGTGTATATTTTAATATTACTTACAGTTCCACAAGAATCCCAAAGAGATTTATGTTTTTAAGCATCCCACATGCTTGTAAATAGAAGCAACAAAAGCTAAATGCACCTCCCAGTGGTTTTCAATGCTCATAGTAAATATTGCTCTATTTCCCCTTCCGCTCCCCAAAAGTCTTTTGCTTCTAAACCATTTGCAGTGCTGCTAAGGAATCATAACTGCAGTACCAGACATTACATGACAGCTGTTTGAACAGAAATACTAATTGCTTTCATATTTAATTAGCTATTGTTTAAATTAAAAATACCAACAAAACAGTCACAGCAGGCTCATTTTAACAGGAGGTTTATTGGTCCAGGCACCAGCTCAAAGAGCAGCAGGCGTTGGATTCACGAACCAGCTCTCTTTAGTCCTGAGAAACTGCCAGTGCATTCCTCACTCAACAGCTGCTGGTTCATCCCACTGGCCTGATCTCCTTCCTAATGTTTTTTTTGTTTTGTTTTTTTTGGTTGTTTTTTTTGTTTTTTTTTTTCCTCCTGAAAAGGCAGGAACAGAGATATATCATCCAAGGCAAGAGAGAATTATCTCACCTATCCTTAGACGGTAATAATAATGCAGATGCCTAAAATCCCCTTATTAAAAGTGGGAAGTAATAGCCTCATTCATGCATCTGAAGAATGTTATACTTTGGTGCCAGGGTGTATCACGTTCACACTGCTCAGAGCTGCCCATTTTAGCAGAACACTCTCTTGGCCCTAGAACATCGTGATTTTTCTGTGTTTTTTTGCTAATTCAAAATGACTGAAATGACACAGTGGCTGTGTCACAAGGAAGGGTGTTTTAATATTAGAAGGATAATGTTATGTGCCATGCACTCTGTGAGGTGATTTGGAGCTGTGACACCTGTTGTATTGTACTTGAGATCTATGTCCACCACAATCTCATATTGCTCATACGAAATTTTCTCTGGGGCTTCCTATTCCCAGATTGACCTTGGGTCATCTTGGAAGACAACAAGCTCAAGTAAAAGGATATTCAACTGGTTTATATGGAGCAGGTAGCAGGTTCTTGAAGCAATGAGGAAAGATGAGTTATTTGATTGTGTAACTGAAGATTTGAAGTGTAGAGACACTTAAAAAATATAGCTCACTCCTTCCTAAGGTCCACTACAGGTTTGGGCATGACAGTCTTTTTCTCTATTCACTTTAAAGAGACTAATTTAGGTTAGGTGCAAATACCTGTGCCATGGAAATCCAAAGTTAGGCAGGATGAAAATCAAACACTGTGCCTAGTCTCCAAGGCTGTGACTCTCTGCATGTTTAGTATTCCCCCCACTCCCTTTGTCCAAGATGGAAACGCTGAATGCCTCACTCTAGGCAGCAGGATTCATAGCTGGTCCCAAGGCAGTGCAGTGCCCCAGGGTACCATGTAGTGCACAGTGTGGATGTCCCAGTGGCAGGCCAGTCTAGGAGCTCTAGTTTCCTCGAATGTGGAGATTCTGGATTATGATGTGATTTAGATATTACGAAATGGCAGTTCAGGTATTTTACAATTGAATGCAGTGCTACCCAGTGATTGTCATTCCCATCTTCTTCCTAGTGACTCCTACAAAAGTTATTAATATATTTCAAATGGCTTTGCCAGTTGTATGGTCACTTATTTTGCTGATTCTCAGAGATGCTGGCAAGTATATTGCAGGTACAACTATTTTCTTAAATAAATATTTGTGTGGATTTTTATATGAGATTCACTTTCTGCTGATATTCGTGAAAAGAAAATTGTCTCACACAAATATACATGAAAATCAAATATTTAACTGTTGCAAACACTGCCAAGGACAATTTTATTTTAAATGTGTGCAAATATTCATGACAAATGTTTTGTGATATTCAGCTCTGAATAATTAACAATGCTTAAATTGCAACACATGTAACAAAACCTATTAGTTCTAATAAGTCAGTACAGTGGAATTAATCAGGTTTTCATTTAAGCAAATGTATTACAAACTAAATTGTTTCATAAGCTGTCAAATGCATAGAAGCACAAAAGTTTGCCTCTGTTTTAACTACCAAGTACCAGGTTTTGGTTCAGGTTCTGCCTGGGAACCCATGAGGGCAGTGATGTTTGGAAAGGGATTAGTAGTGGGATATCTCACAACTGACCTCAGCTGTCTGAAAAACACCTGTGGGAACGAGTTGTCTCAAGATTCCTGTAAAATCAGGGGAGGCTGTGGAAACACTGGCTCTTCCCCAGGACAGGTGCCTATGACAGGTGGAATGAATTGCAGTCTGGAGATTCCTGTCACTATCCATTAACCATAAGAGGAGCCTTAGCAGCTTATTTAGGCTAGACACCTACAAGACAGATGGAATTAGGTGATATGAATCTCTTCAATTACAGATCCCAAACAACAAACTCGGATTAGGTGAAATGAACTCACCTCTACATGGCATTTTCAGGAGACTGTAAGTGAATTGCATGTCTTTCTGAAAAGAGTTTTCATTACAAAATCCTGATTTGCTTATTATGTGTCATACTTCTTTGCCTGCAAAAATATGACAAACCCCTTGCCATCATGATCTTTGTATAAAGGTCAAAATCAATAATGATGTATTTATTCAAATCTGATTTTTTGACTGCAATATGTGAAGTATTAGAAAGTTTTTCTTTCAAAAACGAGTTTCTATCCTTCATGGTTAAAACAAAAAAAAAGTTGAAAATAAAGTAAAAAGAGAAAAAAAATAGGGAAAAAATCAAATTATTATAAGTTTTCCTACTGTCAACATCTTTAAGACATGTTTATGATTTTTGGAGACCCAACCAATGATGTTTTAGCACTTAAAGTTAGAACTATCAAGACGAAAATACACTTCCCTTCCTGATTGGTGTTTGTGAGGATGCATTTTTTTTCCTGAGACAAAATATATGTGCATTATATTATGCATTTGAAAAGTGTTAATAGGCAGAATCAAGGAAATGCTCTGGCACTGATGCATGACTTTGTGTGAATGTATACAATAGAAACCTTCACAAAATCCATGAGCAGAGTACATGAAGGAAAGCAAATGTGAAACAATTTTCCCTATGCTGCATTCTCATTATTATGTGAATGTTTCATTTGGGAATGCAAACACTAATACAAAGTGACCTCGTCTCAACTGAGCTCACAAGTACCATGTCAGTTGAAATACACCTTAGCTGGCAAGAGAAAACCAATGTAGGAACAATCTCCTTGCTTGCTGTGGAGGGAGTTTGTCCCTCTGAGTCATGTATTACAGTCAGCAAGATGCAGGAGGATATGCTGATCCCAGCTTCTGCTTTGGGAAAGGCTCTGGCAGGATCTAAATTTCAGTTCACACTGGAAAGCTATGTGCTGTAGGGATGATCCTGCCAATGCAGTCCATCAGCGCCTGTCCTACCTTGGTGTCCCATACACTGAGCATCTTGCAGAACTAACAACCTCTTTCTGGATATACCAGGAGCATGTGCAGCCACGTTGTGTTTATCCTATCTATAGACAAAGCACAGGCCGTGGCTTCTCCTAAACATGATTTCTGAACAGTCACAGTAATGCAACTGTGGATAGATGTGGATTTTCAATATGACAAATTCATTGAGTTTTTAATTTCAAACACAATGGTTTCTGATTTTTCAAGTAGCATGACAGGAGTGTTCAGATGCTATACCAATGAGGTTCATCTGCATATCTAAAAAGTCGAGTTGGAGATCTACATTTTTACAAATTTCTGCATAATTTTGGCATTATGTTAAACTTTAAAATGTCTTCGAGTTTGGGGTTTTTTTAATTAATTTCAAAATTTGCCATCAGCAATATTTCAGCTCAGTGTACTGTTAACTAATTTGTTTTTCATCACGTTCTTTATTAACAAAGAAATCCCTTGATTATTACACTTCTCTGACTTCTTGATAATCTCCCTTGCAACCAGTCACATAATGCCTCAATACTTTTTACTGAAATATTACTGAGCCAAAAGAGCTGATAGGCCCTGTAATTAACTTCCAAATAATACAAAAGGAATAGGATGTTGCAAATACTAGGAGTCAGAAATGGATTAGTACCCAGTTTGAGAGGCTCATGGCACTGATCACAGCCTTTGAGCTGAGGCTCACCTGCGTTTCAGTCCTGTTCTTCGCTATTCCTAACAGCTGCTACATTTTCAGTGCAATACAATTTACGTTTTACAGTGCTTTTCCTGACTGCACTCAGGGATACTTAACACATTCAAATGACCACAAGCTATTCAGCTCTGATGGGCAAGATGAAGCACAGCGATGCCTCCTCAAACTCACTTCCTTTCCAATTACAAAAATAAATTAGCTGAACCTAACAGCACAAACCTGAGAAATAGATATTGCAAAGAAGAGAATACCTTCAAGCTGGGCTGAGAATGATAATAATCTAGCCCATAATTAAGAGTAGAAATATGCTTCAGTATTAAACAGCCACTGCTTCATTTGCAGTTGATAGGAAGAGAGCAAACTCATTACAACAGCAATGTAAGGCTTTTCATACAAGTGCCATAAAAAAGACATTGCAAATATAAGTTAATTAGCCACATAATGTGCCTTGATGACAAGAAATCCCAGTCATAATCCTTTTTATGGGGAGATAAACAAAGTCAGAACTTCCTCAAAAGGGGAAAAGTAGCTGCAGGATGAGGAATATAAATCAGGATTTCTTCTTCAACATGAATCCATAAATGTTCATTGCGCCATATACACTATGTGAAAGTGTAGGTGTCTTAACAACTTGGGGATTAAAATGTGTTTCAAGTAGCACTTAAAATGTGTTTTAAGTAACACTTAAAACATATGTGAAATAACAGCAGCAGAACCTCTTTGCAGACCACACATGACTTCTTTGCCTTCAGAGAAGGGATAGAAACCTGTTACAGGAGCAAGAACATTCACTTTGCACCACTTGCTCCAATCTCCTGAGATCACTCTGTGTATATGTACGGAGAGCTGGAGAGAAAATGTAAGCAAAAAGAAGGACAAGTAAGTAAGGGGTAGTAAACTCCCATTGATGGTACCTACCTGTAACCTCTGACAATATTCCAGCTGTGAAACGTCTCATTTCTTCATGAGTTAACAGCAAAAAAACTGCACAGAGAGAGATCTACTTAACCAAGAGATATAACCACAAGCAGGCTTTTTTCTGTTATAGAGTCTCTTTCTTTAGCTTTTATCATTCCTTCTTTGGAGCAATTAGACCCAGGAAACAGTATTAAATATAAAATGAAAGCCTGAGGCACAGGTTCAAATGCAAACTGGAACTTGGTAATGTTTAAGGTTATTTCTTTTGTCTGCTTTTGTCTGCTTTTAACATTTTCTCCCTTACCCAGCAGACTATATTCCTTTCAAAGCTGAGATTTATAAAATGAAAATGCAAAGTTTCCCCTTTTCAAAACAGGGATGGCATTTCAAGAGTCCTTCCTCCATAGCACCTTCTGTATTTTTTAAAGTAAACAAAGCTGCTATAAAAAAAAATAAAAAAATCAAGTAATGAAATTCAAGAGAAACAAGAGAGAAAAATAGAGAGACATAATCTTTTATTCCATTTCTGACCAGTTTTGAACTGCTTGTTCATATTTCCCATATTCTGTCCAAATGAGCAGCTGGTAACATTTGTTATTAAGAACAGGTGGATCATAACTTACTTGCTGTTCTCCAGAACAGGTCATGGATGTGAGAAAATACTCTGATTCAGATTTAAAATTTTACTTCCCATAAAGTACTGTGACTTGTAATAACATGATTTCCCAGCAAATTTTCCTATCTGCCAGAAATAATTAAACAAAATCATAATCCATTAGTGCCAGGACAGAATCTTCTAATATGCATTATAAGTAGAAAGCATTCTGTTTCTTGTTAGACTTCCCTATTTAACTCCTTTCTGAACTATCTACTTAATTAAAAGTAGCTCTCTATCTATTCAAGTTTTCAGAAAATGATCATTTTTGCAAATCAGAAAGAAATGCCAAATATAAACAATTTTCTTAACTTTACTAAGCAATCACTAAACCTTTGGTGCAATCCGCAAACTTGGTTTTTTAATGATTAATCTAATGAGATTCTTGAAATCCTGTAAACACCTTTATTACTTCACTAGAGAAAAACAAACAAACAAATGAACAATAGCAACAACAACAAAAAACAACAAAAAAATTACTAAATGAGCCTGAAGCTTTTAGGTACTATTCAGGCTGATATTATCTATATAATAGGTTTTATAATAGGTTAATAACATGACTCCTAATCACTGGTTGGGTTAATGCGAGTCAAAAAAGGCAATGAATTTGCAGACTACAAAATAAACAATTGCAGAGGCTGATCTCTACCTGGATCTAGAGCATGTAAATAATCCCTTTTCCTCATAATCACTGAAGTTCACCAAGAGGTACCAAGGGAAATGAAATGGGAATGGGGAATGAAACAAATGAAATGGGAATGGGGAATGAAACTAATCTATTGATGTGACTCTGAATTGAGAATAGGGAGCTCAAGCAGCTCCCTATTCTACTGAAGCAGAACTGTAAAGTATCAGAGTTTTGAATAGAGCTCTGGAGGTTCACCAAGCATAGCTAGGCATAACCTCCAAAAACTTAGCAGCACAGCAGCTTCTTTAGCATGAATTTACCTGGTTTGTTTTCTAGGATAAACAATGGTTTCCAGAACCTGCATATCCTCCATGCATCTTGTTACCACTGACTCTTGAGGCTTCTGTTTCCTCTGGTTCACATTCATTGCTTCTAACTCTTTATATTTTCAACTTCTCTATTACCTACTCTTTACACTTTCATGTTTCATTTTGCTCAAAGCTCAAAGAGAGAGTTCAGAAGACTTTTCCTAGGACACATCTGAAGGGATGCTGGTCTGTCAGGAGCTGCCTATTATCTCTCAACCCTGCATGACACAGATAGCAAATGCAGAGCACTCGAGCTCGGGAACGTGGTGCACAGGATTGAATCATTGTAACCTCAGTTCATTTCACAGTGACAAGGATCCTTAAGATAAGGGTTTAAAACTTCCTTAAAGCCAAACAATATAGGTACCTGTTTCAATGAAAGTGAAGCTTATTTCTAAGTCTTTTATAATCCTTCTCATTTCTCATGATCTCCCCTTCCTTCATCTTTCAATCTCTTTCAACAACCTTGCATATGAGAGCACAATAAAAATTCTCTGACACCCCTTTTGGTAAATGAAAAGTATTGTGAAAGTAGGGTATGTGTGTTTGTAGTTTACTCCCAGTATTAAGCTATTACAGCATTCTGGGGAAAAAAGCAATTATGAAATTATTGATCTGCTATCAACTATATGGTCAGGTTTTTAAGATGTGCAATAATATCCCGGGGTACGAGAATATGAGAAAGATTATTTGAATTTAGCAGCAAAACTTAATGGAACAAACTATCAAGATAAAAATTATTTAAAAATGTTTTTGTGCTTTGTTTTCTTAGTTTGCAAAACTTTTATTTATGTGCTCATATTTTCAAGTTAGCACCTAGGATGAAATATCAAAGAAGATGGAAGTCTATCACAGCCAGACTGTATCTAACTTCAGTTTGTTAATTAATGTACAAATTATCTGTTTTGTTTGAATGTAGAGGCCACATATCAGTAAGTCATGCAGAGTAACATCTTAACATGAAAAATGCCACAAAATGCCCACAATATTTAAAGGCTTTTGCAGATGTTCATCATCATAATGACCAAAGGCAGGATTCAAATCAAGATTAAGGCACTTCAGTTTAAGTGTTTACCTGTGCACTTGTTCATTTAGTTATCTAAAAAAAAAAAAACATCTTTTAGATATCCCACAACAAAAACAAGCCTCCTGGTGGCTGTCGATGTTGGTAACTGTGTCACTGCACAGGCTTCTAAGCTCCTGGTGCAGTCAGATCTAAAGAACACTGAGCGAAAACTAAAGAATAACTCTTAACCAGCTATGAGTCCCCAGTTCTATGGCTCACATGTAGGTATCAGGTGTCATTTCAGAAGCTTCGAGGTGTCTTTCCTGACAGGGTGGTGATTTGCACAGCCGTCTGTAATCTCTGCCTCCGCCATGAGGTTGTCTTAGACTATATGCTCAGCTGGGCTAGCACCAGATGTGTCTGTACAACTGAAGTGACTCTTGGATCTCCACTGTGTAGTGAGCTGAAACACTGTGTGATGGGCTCAAGAATGTCTGAGGCACTGTTAGCTCACACCAGAGCTGCTCCCATCAGGAAGAACAGATTTAGCCACTTTGATTGTGTGGAAGAGGCTACATGGACACTGATCCATCCTGACAGTTGGCCTCAAGGCCAGGAAACAATCCCAGGCACTTCTGTGTTGTTTAGTATAGGCATGGTCTTGCTGGGGAGGCTTTTTTTTTCAGTCTTTTTTCAGTCTTTTTATAGTGCCTCTGTTGCACAAACTAGGTTGAGACAAGTTTGTACTCACAAAGATTTCTTGGGAGGTTCTGTACCTGATGTCATTCATCAGCTCAAAGGCTGAAATTTACTTCTAGAGAAAATACAAAATCAAGAGGTGAGAAAGAGAGAAAGAAAGAGGAGGAGAAACAAGAAAAGATCCCAGATATGCATCATTCCCTGGGTTCCCATCCAGTGCAATGGGTGTCCCTGGAATATTTTGCCACAGTAACGGTATTTTTTTCTCCAGGACCCACTCAAGCCTCTATTCTTTGCTCCTGCTTATGATGCTGAAATATATTTTGATTAGCAACAGATGCTAAACTCTGAATGGCTGCTAAGCTTAATGCTTCTGTATTATTCGGGTCCTTAAAGTAACTCAAAAGCTACAAGAAGAGCAGAGGAAAAAGAGGTAAAGAAGGGATGATTCTCATGCTGTGGCAAGCACTTCCCATATCTCTATACATGGACACAAGACATGAGAATAATGACATGAAGAAAACAGCAGGACAGGGACAGAAGGAGAACAACAAAGGAAAATGCTTCCAGAGAGGCTGTGGGAGAACAGTGCCATGACAGCCTGGGCAAAAGGATGCAGAGTTGCTATGGTCTAAGAGGTAACAGAGCTGTCAGGCCCTTAGCACCATCAAAGTCCAAGGCACCTGCAAACAGCATCTCCCTCAGTGTGGTCACTGATGATGCGTTTCTAACCTTTAACTGAAACACAACTGAATTCAAAATGGTGTATTCTTCCCTCCTTAGTTCACAAACGTTCCACAACATCAACTTAAGAACATTTATGGCTTGTGTAGGGAAGTCATGCTGTTGCAATACCCTATCACTTAAATGACTTAGAGATCTGTAAGTGTGTGGCGTGGCTTACATAAATTAAAGTGCATTAAGGATTTGAGCAAGGGTTTGCTTTCACACACACCACTGTAAACTTGAAGTATGTAAATCAGTACCAATTGAATTACTCTTGATTTGTCTTACTGTAAATGCACCAGTGTAGCCCATGAGTCAGCATTTTAATTAGAAATCCCACAGAGACTGAAAGTGGACATGCATTTTTTACATTAATTATGTTTTGTCAAGGAGACTTGAAACTGAGAAATATTCCACGATTTGGAATAAAATAAAAATAACATAAAAATTATATAATTAATTAATATGTAATTTTCATTGCTGTAATTGTTCCTGAGTCTCCAACACTGAGAATATAAATAAAAGACTGTTCTGGAGGCTACAGAATTGACAGATCATAAAAAAGCTTTATTAACACAAAAATAATTAAAAGTAGTGCCAATAGGGTAAAGTAGGCAAGATTGTCTTAATTCTGCTTTTGGAAATAGTTTGAGACAGAAATCAGAATGAACCTTTCCATTGATTTGACTGTTATGCCCAGTTCCACATAGAGCACCACACAGTGCCTGTACCAGCACTGAAATCTGTATTGCTGGACTTCTGTGTCTGCAGAAGAATAACAGCCAGGTCACTCTTGGCCCAGGAGAGACTTTAAATGAAGGCACATAGAACATACCTACCATAGTACACACCTACATACCATTTTCCCGCAAATAGTCAGAGCTTTATGGTTACTCCTGCTTTTGAATTGCCTCTCCTCTCCTCTGTAGCCTTGCAGTTTCTGCTATGTCTCTCTCATGGGACTTTTTTCCTCTTTTTGGAGGAGACTGACACAAAGTAGAAGACACAATGTCTTGTGAATGTGCAATTTAGTACAACATGGTTGATGGCTGGGAATTGCCCAGAGAGCAACCTCAAACTTGTTGGGGTAAAGGTAGACAGACTTTCAGAAAGAAGATCATGTCTCTAATTATATTTAGTCCACAGAAATAAATGTTAAATATAATTATACAAAACAGATGTAGGCATAAACCCAACATAATTCATAAATGGGAACAAGAAATTTTATTTAAAACTCCTTAACCTGCAGCTAAATAAGCTTAATACCACAAAGTCATTCAAGGGGAGATTCAGGTGGTCTTGTCCTCTGCAGAAAATCAAACAGTAGCTCTACTTTGTCAACAAGGAAAATGTTACATTAAATTAACAAAGCAACTGCCTTTTCACCTGTCTCACTACTCCTGAAACTTACTTTTCTGCTGTAAAAGACTGTGGATTGGATTTCTTTAGGAATGACTAATAGAAAAAAAGATTTTGCTAGAAAGAGAAACTCAGATCTAGAATGCCAGCAACACTGTTTTGTGAAAGGCTCTGTGACAAAAAAAAAATAATAAAAATATTAAATGATCAGTTGGCAGGTCAATATGGTAAAGAGAAAAAGATCCAAATAATGTCGGAAGAAGGACATTTAAATCAGTTTTAGAAATCCCATAGTTAGAGCAAAACAATATTGTTAAAAAGCCAAAGCACAGTTAGCAACAGATGTTAAGCAAACAGAAATGATCATTCAATTGGTTATATACCATCCTCCTGCCCTTTCAGAACTAACTGCTGTACAAGTTTGGTGGTCTTGATGGCATTTTCAGGCAGAGGGAAGGTGGTGGCTGCAGAGTGACCACACACCTATGACCATTAGAGCTCTAAGAAGAGCAAAACCAGGCACAAAACTGTTGGGCAGAAAGATATTGTCTGTTCAGGGCAAATAATACCTGTGTTTTGAGCAGACAGAATTAAATTAAATAGTCTAATATTTTGCTGAGAGTGCATTTTTCTTTATTTCAGATTTCCAGATTTTCTATTACCCAACCAGTAACCCAGCCCGAAACATAAGCTGTTTTCCAATGTTCTTAATCTAAGAAGGATAAGAAGATTGAGGTTCTTTTTTTTTTTTTTTTTTTTTAAATAAGATTTTCACACTGTATTTGGGAATCCTTAGAAGTCCAGGTTCACTGCTGATTTTCGATTATCTAATATAAAAGAACACAGTGATTTCACCAATGTAAGGCTTACTCACAACTGGTTAGATGAAAAAATTTTATTCAAACAGTTGGGCAATTCTGAGAAATAAGAAAATATCAAAGTAAGGGGGATGGGAAAAAAAATACTGTGTAGAAACCACTACTTCTTTCTTCATTAGGGTTTTTGAAAAGTCTTATAAAATGTTGAATTAAAATTCAAAATCTTGATAAATGCAATTGTCAGGAAAGCAGTCTGTAGCAGTCATTCAAATGTTTAATTTTGTGGACTTTTCTTCTCTATGTCTGGGAGAAGTTGTCTTATTAGCTTTAGCAAACATTTCAAAAGACAATTGACAAAAGGCAATTGTGGACTGTAAGTCATAATTTTCTCAAATTAGAAATGCTGACAATGTACAAAATCTTCTGTGGTTTGCAATGTACCTGCCTTTAAGGAGGTAGTTGCTGTCTAAGTACTGTAATGTTTTTCTCATTTTCTCACCACCCTCTACACAGAGCATGATGCTTATTGCTGCGATCCAGTGAGACAGGTTTGTGCCTTCCCTTAGTGTCAGCCCCTATTTAGACACCCGCTCCAGGTTCTTCTGCTGAAAGCCACTCTGTCTGTATTTAAGTTGCTTATATGGAACGTCACCTGAATCAGTACAAATTTTGACATGACAAAGTTTTCCATTTTCAGAGCCTGCTATATTTTCCTGAATCTAATTGAAAAAAGTATGAAAAGGGAGAATCAGCTGTTCTTTTCTATGCTCATTTTCAGAGGATTTGAAAAGTAAAGCAAAAGCTATCATTGCCCTGAGCTACTAAAGCTTTGATAATGAGAGAGCTGCTGGTATATGGAAGTACTGGCTGAATATATTTAAGAAGCAGGAAAGCCAAAGCAACAAAAAAATCTATGGGTAAGTTAGTGACAATAAAGCTACTTAAAATCCCTACATCTTTCTGCATTAAATGTTTATCGTCATGTGAGGGATGAATCGCTGAAATATGTTAGAGCACTTGTTAGTTTGAGGGCATCTTTGTTGACAAGCAATTTGTGTGTGATCTGAGCCTTTGTGGTTAAAGTCAGCATGTTCTCTTCATTCTCAGAGGGGAAATGAAGTAGGACAGAGAATTCCTGATGTGTGTGGAATAGAAACAAAAGAGCAGATAAACTACAAGAATTACTTGAGATGTACAAAGATATACCTTTATTACTTTATTTCAGTCTGTCTTGAAGTCACTACTTTTAGAACTGATGTTACTACTAACTCATGCAAATACACTTCTTTCTGTTGACTTATTTTCTCTTTGTAGATTTAATCATCTGATGCTTTGAGGCTTAAGCTGGCAAGTGATCCATGATCCTACCATCTCTGTATCTATATTCTGTGGGTAGACAAAACCTAGAAGGGAACTCTGCTTTATTGTAGACAGTTTACCCCAGATTTAATTCATGAGAATCTGAGAAAAGAAAAAGATTTTTGTTTACATTCAAAGACTTACCCTGAAATCTCTTAATTTGCAAAAGTTAGTTCTAAAAGAACAGAGAGATGTAGGGGGTGAAAACTTTCTGAAAAGTGCCCAATGCAGTGAAATCTCATCTTGAAGTCCACAGGCATTGTGTCCCAAAAGTAATAAAATCTAAAATAAATTAATGTCTTTGTATTTTGCTTAAGACATAACCCGTGTTCCATTACCTATGGGGAAGGTGATGGCTCTTGGCCACCTCTGCAGTATTCCCTCATGTTTGCAAAGGGGCAAATCTATGACCACACTGGAAATCAAATTAAAAGAGAAAATAGAAAAACAGCATGTCAGTGAGTAGTGTGGGATCTCTGAGTTCAATAGATCCCTAAAGAGAAGTGTTAGCCTATGTAGCACATTTTGGGTTAGTGTCTGTGTAGTGGCTCCTGAATTCTCTGCACTGAAAAAGCAGGAGCTCTCGTGGTTTCAAAACCATGTAAATAGCATGAATATCTCAGATTGTAGGGACTCATTTTCCTTCAGCTACAGACAGCAGTATCCAGCCAGAGGTAATATGTTATGCTTAATCAATTAAAGGCATGTTAACATAAACATAAAGCCAACATAAAAATCATTCTTAATTCTGAAAATGTTTAAAACACTCATATAGGTAATACCTTTTACTGCCAGACACTGGAAAAGATTAGTAATTCTGCCTTTCTTTCTCTCATCCATATATTTGGAGAGGACTATTTGTACCAAGGCTGATCAGATATTTTCTGTTGCAACTATGTTTATACAGATTTTTTTTGTTGTTGAAAAAGCAAAATATGATATAAATTTTATAACAAATCCCTGAAAGAACCATGAGTGTTCTTAGAAAATTTGCATATTATGTCAAGTTCCTTTGAAAAAGAAAAAATGTGAAAAAAATTTCAACTTGCTCTTTATGGCATAGAGACAATTCTGAGGGCATCTTTTGTAGTCACTTATTCTGTCACTATCATCCTCCAGTGACTTTGTCTTTCACACACTAATAGAGAAAAAGAAATACGGTTTAAAGATAGGAAAACGTGAATGCAAAACTGTTACACTGGCAGGATGTCTCAAGGTAAGTGCATTGGCAGAAACTGCATTTAACTTCCTTTAAATTGACTAGATTTCAAGTTGAAAGTTTCCCATTAGTGCTTGAAATTAATGTGTCATTCAGTTTTCAAATGACAAAATACCATATAGTTAAGAAAAAAAGATGCAAGAAGGAAGCAGTATAAAAAGAAGAATAAAAGCCACCACTCCACAATGACACTGAGACAGTGAATCAGACTGCCAGCTGTCAGACTGTGTAACCTCTGGTTCCTGAGACTCAAGAAGAGAGATGGAGCTTCAGTCTGACATTTATGTCAAGTGCGAATGAAGCCAAGTCTAAAGCAACCCCCACTGTTGTGCATTCATGTTGGAAATATATCTCTTGTTAGGGTGTTCCTGGAGATCATAACATCTGAATTAATATTTAGGGAAATGGGTCCTTCAGTGAAGAGCAGAACTTCTGTGAAAACAGATGCTATCATCAATATTGTGTTCTTGTAAGAACTATTCAGTGGCAACCTTTATGCCTTGAGTATGGAAAAGTGAAACATACATGGCTCTTACCTCTTTTTTTGTTGTTTATTGAGAGTTTAACTTAGAGAAATGACCTAGAGCTATGATTTAAGGCAGTGAGGTTTAATTACTTTTCTGTACCCATTGAAAGCTACATTCTTGCCTTCAATTTTTTAATTTATTTTTATTCTAGCACCAAACATATCAAAAATATGCAAAATAGTCCTCAAGAGATTATTTAAAAACTAAAGAAGGGAAAGAAGAAACACATGCACAAAAAGTTTCTCATATAAGATTAGAATTGGGTGACTGGCTCAAGTCATTAATAAAAATGGCAATGCAGTCTCGTATATACCAGAATATCTTTTTTCTGATATAGAGATAGCAAAGTATTATGAACTCTCACTTAATACATATTTTCTTGAGCAAAAGTAGGTAGCTAACATGAGAACATTTTAAGTCAAAAGTCCTATTCTCTACTCACTTTTTTCATGGAAACCAGAAGTATCTTCTCTTAAATCAGTGAAATTTCACCACTTAAAACCAAGAGTAGAAGTAACAAAAATCCCCAAAAGATGTATCACACAGAAGATGAAATCCTGTCCTCTCTAATACTACACAGGATGTGACCCACAAGAGTCTGTGAACCTGGTGGTAGCAGCAACACATTCAAAAAGAAAATAATAGTCTTGTGTTTCTTCCTGTCCAATTTTCTTTGTTAATCCAACTAGAATGATTTATGTGAAAAAACACCTCTTTTAAAATGTTTGCATTTTGAAACATTATCTAAACAGTGCTGGCAGTCCCACAAAATTTTCACTCATAAGGTATTACTTGATAAGGAACTGTCAAATATTAACTCATAAAAAGCATTCCCCCATTTTTGCCCAATGCTTGTTCACACTCATAAAGAGAAAATTAAATAGCAATAAATATAGCAACACATACCACTACTTGAATTGTTCTCATCATATTCTCACCTCTTAAATCACAAAACCTTCCTCAAAGAAAGCTTCATATCCTTGTCTCCATACAAGGGAGGGAAACTGAGGTCAGGAAGCAAGATGAAATGTCAGGTGTAGTTCAAGGCAATAGCAAGACAGAAATGAGCCCCTTGAGAAAAACATTACTGCTACAGCTTTCATTTATGACCAGAAATTGTATTTGTACATCCCAAATCCAGACCAGCATCTCATTCAGAGCAATAAAAAGCCATTTGCAGTGAAGCAATGCAAAACTACCAACCTCCTTTTACAGGTGCTTCTAAAAAACTGGTCACAGAGCAGAAACATGGAAAAGCACAGTAGAAATTATGATAGAAGTACAGACTAATTTATGAGCAGAGTTGTGTTGTAGTAGAAAACTAATAAGAATTGGGGTGGGGGGTGAGTGAGTGGAAAGAATGTAGTGAATTCCACAGTCTTCAGTTATCTTTTCACTCATTACTGATCTCATCACATGAACTATGTCTCCAACAGATGTGGAATGCAGACACAGTACTTGATACAGCTGGGGATATTCATAGGAGGTAGTGGGCAGATGCTGCTTCTGCCATCCTGAAGCAGTCAATAATGCCTTGATACCAAGATGTTGGATCATCTGGATGTTCATCTAACAGCTGGGAAAAGCACCCAGCTTGGTAATGATTGCTCAAGTTTGATTTGCCTGGCATTGGTAAAAAGAGAGATGAGATTAATTATCATGATTTAGGTTGCAGTGAACAAGTGTAGCACTCCCTGCAGGTATCCCCAGACATCACTGGTCACAGGATTTGAGTACTTGTACTGACCATATTCTTTCTTCTTGATCCTCTTTTTCACTGTCTTTGCACCTCCCTATCTCGACCCAAATGAGCTAATCACTTTTCCTAACCACTAGTTTTCTTACAGTTGTATTTAATTTAGCTATTTTTGACACCTTTACCTAGAAAATCACAGTCTCATACAGTTACTGGTATGTTAACCAAGGTGCTTCTAAGAGTTCCCCTTGCATTGTTTTTCTCAACAAAAGGTCCTCCAAGGTGCCCTACAATTATATGTGAGGTCCAGCTGTTTCTTATGTAACTCTTCCTTAAACTACCTATGAACACCATTTAGTCCTCATAGATTCATCTCTAATTCTTGTCAGCTTCTTTTGTTGTTACTGTCACATTCAAAGATTCCTCATATCATGTCCAATAGTTTTCCATGTCCTGTTCAGTGAACTTAACCTCAGGTCTATTATTCAGCAGCCAACTCATTTTCTTCTTGTCCTAACAGGAAAAAGATCTCCAAAATGAGGTATTTATGAGCACTGAGCAAACCACATATTTTGTTAGTTCTTTTTGTCAGCCCAACATATTGCCTCATGGTTATATCCCTGTGCTCTGATCAAAGCGGATACCAGTGTGGATGATGCATTCTGGACTTGGTCACCATTCCTCTATGCCATCTTCTCCAATTTACTGAAGAGCCCCCTTGAACTCCAGTGCTCCTGTTCATTGAGTAAATATGACATTTTTGTTAGCCAAGATGTTTTGAACTTTTATATATTCATTATTAAAAAAATTTTGCTACTCTTTAGAAGGAAATGGTCTCTTATGATAAAAAAAAATAAACTGATCAAAAAGAATCTAAATAATTCCTCTGTTTTAGAAATTTTTGCAAGCATGGGAGTTTCTGTGCAGTAGTGTAAGAGCTAACCACTGGAGCTTGGTCTTATGTAATATCAGTTACTCTATTTATTACACTTTTTTATCTATTGTGCTTAATCTAAAAACTTAGAATACAGCATTGTTATAGGCGTGGAGCAATGAGTGATTTCAGCAATTAATTTTATTTATTGATATAAAACAATTATTGGTTTTATTTATTGAGAGAAAAGAAAATAAAAATAAAAGGTGAGTGAACTTTATTAGAATGATTCCAGCTCGGTGGTTCCAGCTCCAAGCGCCAGCTCTTTTGGAAGGTAA
>JAWWEE010000105.1:108200124-108241988 GCA_035221455.1 Xenops minutus
CTTTGGCTTGGGTGCTTTTCCGTCACTTTGCCTGCAGCTGAACAGCCCGGGACAGGCTATGGATTTCAGGGTGTCTGCCGGGGGGAAACCCACTGGATACACTCCTAAACGGGGCATGGGGTCTTATGGGGGTGTCTGGAGGAGAGCTTGGATCTTACTTTTGGGGCAGCTTATGGAAAAACCCTGGCGGGAAAGGTTTGGATTCAACAGGTATGGGCACAGGGGTCCACACTGTCCTGGTACTGTGGACAATGCCAGGAATTTTAAGGGGGTTGCGGGGAGATTTTGGGGTGCTGGGAGGGAGAGCTCGGAACTTACTCTTGGATCTTGGCTGTGGGGATGGTTGGGGAAGCCGGACCGGGGGTTTGGGGTGCTTTGCTGGGGTCTTGGGAATTTTGGGAGGCTTTTGGGTGATTTGCCAGGGTTTTGGGGAATTTTGGGAGGCTTTCGGGTGATTTGCCAGGGTTTTGGGGAATTTTGGGGAGGCACAACATGGTTGGGGGAGGTGTAAACATGGCTGCTGTCCACATGGGGAGGTGGGGAGACACTCTGGCCTCCGTTTCTATGTGTCTCTGCCTCCGGGAATCTTTCTCTGTAAGGCTTTGTTTTGTTCCTGCTGGTTTCGGGGCTGCAGGGGTTTTTGGGGCGCCGCCTGACATCAGAAAAGGGGACCAGGTAACGGGGAGAAACGGGGTTCTTAGGTTGCTGGGGTGGAGGAGCTTATGGAAAAAACCCCTGGGGCTGCCTTACGGTGCCATATGGTGTTATCTCTGTATTGCTTGTGAAACTCACAGATAGAGAGGGGGGGAACTGACTTATTCCGGGGAAGCAAGGGTCCCCTCTCTACTCCCTGCAATTCGGGGATTGGGAAGGGTCCATTACAAGAAGTTAACATGGGTGTGTGGGGAAGAGCAGAAGGTCCCATCTTGGGGGAGATAAGGGAAGGGGGAAAACTGGAAAAACCAGTGTCTGAAGCCCAGGGAGGGACCGCGACTTTCTTACATATGAATGAGGGGAGATAGCTTTGTCTACACACTGACAGGAGAAGGGTGGAGTTGCTAGGAGGAAAAGATAAACTGGGGTTTGAACTGTTTTAAAACTCCAATTTCTACATTCAGTCAAAATAAAGATATTAAAAATACTTATTTGGCAAATTATAAATCCATCTATTACAAGCATCTTTTCAAATATGTGATAACAGACTTTGAAAAACCTTGAACTATGGTTGACCAGTATATATTACAGTATAGGATATAATTTCCAGTGTGTTTCTTTACTAATCCACAGAACTCCTGGTTTTCCAAGTGATTTTCCAATCACAGTGACCCAAACTAATGAAATCTCACTTGTATTATTTCTGATTAACTGCAACTGTTGCTTTGTGCTATTAGTTGTACGATTGGCCTGACAGTCAATGTGGAAAAAAAATCCTATCATCTTGTCCTTCTGGCCACACAACTTAACATACTTTTGTATTTTGTTTATCTCTGATTTTAATCTTCCAATTTTAAACATTAGCTTCAGCAATTTGCTGAACTTCTGGTATTCAGGACAGAAGTTCAGTCTTTGTAATGACCCTCATATCTATCAGCAGTCTGAAGGGTAGAGAGAAAAGTAAAGTACCTTTTAAAGTACTATCTTTGCTAAGTGCAATATTTGTTTTGGATGAGATGTGTCATATATTTCGTGTGCAGCATGGCCTGTCTGATATGTCTTGTCACATTATTTCTGATATCATGTGTCACATTATGTAAGGTCATGTTACTTTTGCTAACAATGAAACACAAAGCATTCAAAGAGCACTGAACTGCTTGCCAGAGACTCTTTTACACTCCAGGCTGCTTCTTGCAAGGAAGAGCAAATCAGGAGCTGCAGCACAAGGCTACCAAGTCACCTGAAGAAAGGGAAGTAAATTACCAACTTCTCTAAGGACAACAGTCAATAGATCTTTTGAAAGGTGATTTAGAGCCTACTTCTGCATTCCCTACATAGCCTAACCTCCCATCAGAAGACAATGAGAATCTACACCAGCTAAAGGAGGTTATAATGCCTTTTCCAGTGAGTTTACAGTGTTCAGCTTTTTCCTGCCTATTTTGGGGGCATGGAGCACCATACCTCAAACTACTGAACTCTGGAGACATTATGCATTTCTTTCACCTCTTATTTAACTGCAACTGCTCAGGACTAAATCTGTTGAAATCTCACCTGTATTGTGCAGATGAGAGGAGAATGAAACATGTGTCCTCTCTTCCTACTTGCATTTCAGCTACACAACCACTTTTTCAGAAGTACAACAGCACCAAAATTGTTACATAATATGCAAAGCAGAAAAAAAAAAAAATCCCTGAATCAATATCTTAAAAGAGAACAGTCATCCTAGGTCAATGCCATGGAGATGTAGGAAAGGTCTGTTGATATCTTTTATGATCCACCTAACCATCATGTAGAACTAACAAACACTGATTGACTGCTTATATGAGTTAGAATAATTTCCAGCAAGACCTTTAATATCTTTCCTGTGTAATTATCTGGAATTTGAATACTATCTATCCTGAGTAAGAAATTTCCAGTCTCTTTTTTGATCTGTGAACGAATATATTAGAACTAATAGTTGCTGAAGTTTTAGTGGTCTTCTGTTGAAAGAAAAATGTTCACTGAGTTATCTCAGTTGTTCAGACTGAGAATATGCCCAAGTTATGGTTGGCTAACCATTAGTCCTTTTGTAGATATTTGCATCTGGGGACAAATAACCCCAGGCACCAGTACTCAGGAAACCAATTGGCTTGAAAACAATTCTGCAGAGAGGGAAATTCAAGTCCTGGTGGAAAACAAGCTGACCATAAGCCAGCAATGCAATTTCACCACAAAAAAAGAGCAACAGCTTCCTGGGCTGCCTTAGGAGTGTTGCCAGCAGGTTGAGGAAGGTGATCCTTCATCTCTAGTCAGCACCGAAGAGGTCACATCTGGCGTGCTGTGACCAGTTCAAAGCTACTCAGTGCAAGAAAGACCCTGAATTATAAGAGCAAAACAAGCATAGAGCCACAAAAATGAACCAAGACTTTGGGGCGTTTTTCAAAGGGGGAGAGGCTGAGAGAAATTGCATTTTTCAGCCTAAAGAAAAGAAAGCTTGGGGGGATCTTCTCAGTGCGTCTAAATACCTGATGCGGCCAATAGAAAGTGGAGGGGTCCAGCATGTTTACAGATTTTAGATAATTGTTATTTTATGTACAAAATCCAGAAAAATTCTGGAAAATAGAGGACGGCACTCACTTTTTCTCTCTCACATGATGAGCACTGAGCCTACACATTTAGTTTTCTGTATATCATTCCTCTGCTCATGTTCTCTGTGTGTTGATTTCATTTATTGTCCTATTTAGAATAAAAGCCTTTCTGAAGGTAGACTGTCTTCCAGCAGTACATAACTCTGTCAGAATGAGCTCATGACGCCATGTGAAATGCAATAAAACATAATAAATAACAACAATGGCACACAGAATTGCCATTTTATAGGCCTGTAAAATGCTAAACACATTGTCCTGAATAAAAGAAGTTTCTTTCCACTACCACAAACCTTCAGGTGTGTTGCTGCCTGATTCTACTTTGAGGTTTAAAGACTGTTTAAAGCAAAAGACAGTATTTGTGATTGTTTAATATATAAATGCCACATTTTCTTAAGGACAGAATCCATAACTTCAAAAAACCAGTAATCTAAAGTTAATAAAAAAAGTGTTCTTTAGCACTGAGAACACAGCAGAGGAACATGCTGGCTATAACAGCCTTCATGTTAAAAAACCTTGGAAAAATAATCATCTAAATTCAGTATTGAAAATGCGTTTTATCATCATACACTAACTGGATTCTAATTAAATATTGCTTTAATTATATTATTCTTGGAAACATTAAAAATTAGCTCAACATTTGCCACTGGTTATTTTCTTAATAAAGCTGTCATGGAAAGCTTTAATCTTTCTAAAGTGCCACATATTATGAAACAAAATATTTCCTATTTAAACCATCTAAACTCTATACATGGGATATCTCAAACAAGGAACTGCCTGAGAGTTTTCGCATTAAATTTGTATATTAGCAAACATTTAAAGAAACAAGAATAAATTTACCTTTTTTTTCATCAGTGGGATTCTTTGTGTAAGTGCACACAAATAAATATCTGTAGATCTGTATATATGTGTGTATACATATATATGTAGAGATAAATATATATGCATACACCCTCTGCACAGGGATGACTACTGATGTCATCAAGATAGCTTAAAGCACATTATGTCTTTCTCGCCTATGCAGATCCATTGGATTTAAGAACCCAAACCTGTAAAAATACGGTGACTCTACTGGAAGCAGGATTGTGTTCTTACTTGCTTTCATTGAATACTTCAAGTTTCTATGGTTTTTCTATTGGCACTATGTTTATTTCTTTTTTCATTGGTGTTGCTGGGTTGATTTTGTTGTCAAGGATCTGTACCTTAAAAATCATGGGACTTTCATGTATTCCTCTAAGACAAAAAAATCCTCTTCCATGTTTTCTTTCAGTAAATGGGCCCCTTGCTAATCTTCACTTGAGAAATAAATTGTCTCATATTTATGAATTTACTCTGGATTTTAAGTAAGAGTATTAAAAGAGAATATTTGTGAGTGCTTAACACACAAACACCATATTTGCTTAACAAAATAATCCAAATGCATCACTTCAAAAATCAGATTTCTAAAGTGAAAAAGAATCTTTTTCTTAAGAATCTCCTCAAGCTCCTGCTCAGGTCAGTAACAATATTTCCCTCACTGAAGACTCTCAGCCTATTTTTGTGACTACAGTAACTTATATGCTTGTTTGGGGGAGTATAACAGAGAAATTTTAAACAGAACTTATTTTATTTATATTTATTTATTTATTTTATTTTTGTTTATTTTGTACATTAACCAGGCATCTTTGCATAGAAACTCTTGTGCACACTCTTCTCTTACATTATCAGTCTTTTTAATTAAACACTGCTGTGACAGGGCTTCTTGTGTTCCTCTGCAAAAGTTTTGCCTCCACAAGGCCTTTGGAGGTCTTTTCCAGCATCCCTTTGGCAGTGACACCTCTTGTGGCCTCCTGATCCTGCTCAGCTTGGATTTTGTTTGCCCAAACCATACTGTTTCCACAGCCATACACACCTGTAAGTAGGCAACAGAGGGGTATATTCATACATGCTGTGAGATGCAGGACATCGCAGCCACAGACTCTCAGTCTCCCTCATCAGGGAGTATATATTTTGCTCTCCTTTTTTGATACCTCCACAGCAGCTACAAATTGTCAGTGAAGGTAGTTGGGAGCATTCAGTCAGGAGGATTTTCTGGTAGAACATGACCTTCTTGCAAAATTGATTTTTTAAAAATTTATTTTGTGAACAAATATTCCAGTTTTCCCCTGGGAAAACTCAATCTGACAGTCTCCAGGTTTCTCACCTGGAAGGTTTTTGTCAGCTTCACTTTTGGCAGGCAGAAGGAAAATTCGACTTGGGTTGGCCAGGCAGACTGTTGGAGCTGAGTACTTGAGATCTCTGCCTTCTCCAAACTGGTCCACCTGTCCTTATGCACTGGTTGAAAGAGTGAGAACACAGAATCCCTGAGTGTTGTGGCTTCAGCAGCCTCCTGAAAGGTTGTTGTCAGTCCACCATCATTGCAAGAAGGGAGTGATACTGAGAAGAGCCATTCAGGGTAGAAGGAGACTAGATGTTATTTTGTTCCAGTTCAAGTGAAAAGCAGTACTTTGGTTTTGTTTCCCTGGAAATGCTTCTTATGTCTATTTTTCTTCTTTTTTTTTAATACATATTTTTCTTTTTTTTATGTTTTCTTTTTACTTCTCCTTTAACTCAGGACAAATGTTATTACAGTTTATTATATATAATTACGTATCTTGCCCCATCCCTGGAAATGTTCAAGGCTTGGAGCAGCTTGGTCTAGTGAAAGGTGTCCTTGGTTATGGAGGGGGAGGTTGGAACTAGGTGATCTGTAAGATCTCTTCCATCCCAAATTATTCTATGATTCTGTGACATTATATTGGACATTACATACAATATTGATATATAATATGCATTATAAACAAAGCTATTTTTATGTGGTTTTGCATGTATCTCAGTATGTACATATATGTAAAAACTGAAATTTTTTACAAGCAGTGTTTTACTGGTTATCTCTGGTGGTCCTCGTTATGGCCTTCATGTTCCAGATCAGAGAGCTGCTCTATTTAAACTTCTTACAAAATGTGGCATAAATGAAAGGCAACAAAGAGTACTTTAGATTATTAGAAAACAAGGTAAATTTCTTTATTTAGGAACACTAGCAGAACTAAAAACCTCAACTCTGGCTAAAATGGATTTCATGTGAAAATACCAGTGGTAAGGTGGTGTTTATTTCATACACTAATTTACATAGCTACAAATAATCACAACATTTGGGTATGTAAACCTACATATAGACCAAGAGGCTTGCTGCTTTTCCACCTCTACAACGGCTTCTTCAATTCGTTCAGTAAAAGCTCGTCAGTTTTCCACTTCCATCCTGAGGTGATCAATACTCCCTAAGAGAGCCACCTTTTGAAGTACTTCAGGACACATTTAGATCCCTCTTTGATCTTTCCATGTCTCCTTTTAGATATAATGGATTTTACTCCACTGAGGCTTTATTCCACCAGCTCCATTTATACTATTCTTTAGCTGACTTTCCAGAAGATGAAAGCAAGTTAAAAGGATAACTTTTCTGAGCAACAAAAATTAATCATACATCTCCATTTTGGGGAGCATCAGTCACCTTGGAACCCTGGAGAAATCCTCATAAACAATGCTTTTTGCAACATTTCCTCTTATGTTTTTTCTTGAACACACAATGAAAGGAAAATGATGAGAGGTGAAGCACCTATCAATGTAATTTTTAAGCTCAGGATTTTTGTCCTGAGAAAAAAGATGTTTCCAGTTGTACAAATCCCAGAAAAAAACAAATTGGGGGTTATGATTCTAACAAGCAGCATCTTCCCCATTTCTCCTTTTGTGTGGTTCTTCTACCCTGCTATTCATTCATGTCCTGCTTTGTGTTCCTCCCATTTCTTTCTGCCAAGCCTGTAAACAAGATTACAGCTGAGGCAGGTAAATGGGAGTCAACAATGCTGCTAAAATAGAAGATAATTTTCTGAACAGTGTCTATACTCAGTCTGGTGTGGGGGGGGTGTGTGCGTGGGTGTGTGTGCGTGGGTGTGTGTAAATGAGGCAAACCCTCGGACTATATTCAATGTCAACATTAAAGAGATAAACAAAAAGGAGGAAGCAGAAGAAACCAACTCAGACTCAAGGCACCTATTTAACATCCTGTTGCTCTGTGTGTTTATCAAATTCAAAAAGATAGAAAGGATCCTGAAAGAACTCTTGAAATAATAGTAAAATAACCAAATGCTAACAGGACTCAGAAAAATGTAAATTCGACCTCCCTTCCGTACCAATCCTGGATTTGCTGGGAAAGCTCTCCTGGAAGGGTCCCAGCTGTCAATTCTGATCAAGGATCCTTGGAAATATCATCATATAAAGTCTGCTGAGAGTATACTCTGATGTAGAACATGACCAAAAGTCCTGGTCTTGCCAGACAGGGTCACCTTAATGGTTTAAAGCTGCACCTGACTCACTAAGCACCATGTTACCATTTAAGGAAAATTGCATGAACACTTGATCTCAAACTGAGTTACCTGAATGCCAGCAACATGTGGGTTTACTCTGCCTGCATGTGTGTGTGTACCAATCTGGACAACCTGGTAGAGGCTCATCTGCCTGGCTTTTATGTAGACTGAATTATGAGGAACTAGCTGTTGAACGTCAGCTATAATTGAGTCATGCCTGGTGTCTCAGACTGAATTTAAGGCTAACATCACTATATATAGACTTCTGAATTAGAGCTAAGGCCCTTCTGTATATACTGTTCTCTGCAGAGAAGTGATGTATATACTTCAGTTGTGTCACTGGGGTACAAGCAAGCTCACCTGCAAGAAACAGCAAATAGAAATAGTTGTTATGCAGGGAACCAGACCAGAGGAATGGATTAAATTCAAAATGAAGACACCAAATACAGAAATCTAGACAAATGTGCATGCAGGTGAACTATGTGTCTAAGTTGCCACATAATCAATAGAGACATAGTCAATATTGTCCTTGTTTTTTAGGGGGAGATTCCTCTGACAAGTGACTAGGGATGCAATTCAGTTTGCTACAAACAGATGTAAATACCATTTGAGAAAGACTAGTACATGCAAAAAATCCACCCAAGATTGGTAGGCAGAACACACAGGATCTCAATTAGATCCGTGGCACCTAGGAGAGGCGACTTACAGCCAAGGAAGAAACCAAACACTCTTCAGTTATGATTAAATACATCTCTGCAAGCACTTAAATCATACACTATATATCTAGAAAGCTGAATTGTTATCCCATCTCCTCAGATCCTAAGGGTTAAGACTGGGATTCAATATCCTAAGCATGGAGTGTGAATTTATTTTAGGCACCATGGAGCATCTTACCTGGCCTCCAACTACTTCCCAGAAATAGCTGACATATCTGTCAGCCCAGGGATGGTGTTTTATGGCATCAGGTGCCTATATTTAGGCAGCTTCTACAGGTACCCACAGGCTTGCTGACTGAGTTAATTCACAAGGCTCCACTGAGTGTCTGTCCATCGAGTATGGTATGAGCTCTGCATGTGTGTCTACACCTCTGTTTATGAGTCTTAATTTCAAACTGTCCCTGTAAAAAAACCCCTTGGCCTTAATTTCTTGGTACTAAAATTTTTCAGTTGTAGAATTTTAGATGAAAATCTCTACCTTGTAGTTGAGAGATCACTGTTAGTGACAGTTTTCGGTATCCCAATGAGTGAATAAATTTTAATTTTTCCCAGCAATATCATAATGCAATCAGCTTCTGTCCTTACAATAGATAAGTCATCCTGGAAACAGTCTGTGCCACCATCATCAAATGCTCTTTTTATTCCGTGCCAGAAAAGGCCTCCTCACCCTTCCTTCAGGTTAAGAATATTCTCCTATGTCATATTTGATCAACACATCTAAAGAAGGTCATTGAATGTGATACAGCAGGCTAATTCTGGCAAGAGAAGGGGGGCTTCATCATGCCACATTCATCTCCATATTTACCATGTCTCTCCCACTTCATAAGGTCTCCAGGATCAGACTAGCAATATGTACATCTTCCCTCCGTGAGAAGGTAGAGCAACTGTAAGAACCCATTTTTTTAGTGCCCTGCCTCATTCTCTTGGTTTAGCAACTGGATTCCCTCTGTCCCTTTTGCTCAAGTGACTCCCTCCTGTTCCTTTGATAAAGTAGCTATGGTAAGACTACTGTTCTCTAGATCTCTCTCAGTGATTCAGCAGCTTCTGCTTGTTTACCTTTCCCATCTCTCTGCCACAAAGGTGCATTCAGTAATTTGGTATACTTTGTTTCAGATGCAAAAGGTTCCTTTTGGTTCTTCCTCTCTGACTTTTTAGACTCCAAAGGAACAGACCTTGAAGATATTTATCTTATAATCTGTAGGGCTGTGTCTGCTGCAAAGAGCAGTTTTGTCCATGTTCTGCTTCACTAGTAAAAATGATGTGACAGGCAAGCAGAGTTGTGGGAAAGAAATCTTCACTCTGCATTCAGAGTGATCTTGATTTCACTGTGACAGCTTCTGAACTAGCTGTTCCTGTACTGGAAATAGATACTGAAGATACAGCAGGTAGAACTATTAGCTCAGTGTTTAATGGATGCCAAGAGCACGCAGAGTTAATGATTACTTGGAAAGAAATAGAAAACCAAAGAGAAAACATTATAATGCTACTGGTTAAATCTTTCAGGTGTCTTTACTATTGTTGTGCCTTTGTCTCCAAAGGAAGTAATGGGAAAAAAACAGAATGGTCAATAAGGAGGACCAATGACAGTGAAAAGCTAAGCATAATAACACCCCTTATTTTGCAGAAGTCACTGAGGAAAGGATATGACAGATCTTTATAAAATGGCAGTAACACAGAGTGGGTGAAATGAATAGAAACTACCTCATCTGTGCTAAGACCATCAAATGACACTATCAAGTAACAGATTAAAAGGAAGCCATAGAAGTACTTTCCCATATGTGTGGCTGCTACAAGACATTGTGAATGGTTAAAGCTTCTCTGGATTACAAAGGGGATGAGACAAATTAATGAAATAAAATTGACAGGATTCTATTAAACACAAAAGCATCACCTTTCATTCAGGCAGTCCCAGAGGCACAAGACACTACTGCCAAAGGGCCATACCAGGGAGCTGGCACCATATGTTTTCCTGCACTTATACGCCTCCCTACACACCTGCTGCTGGTCAGTGTTGGAAATGGAGCTACATAGATTTCTGCCCTGACCCATTAACAGTGTTCTTATGTTCACACAATTAATGCCAGCCTCTGGGGAAGAGATTTAGGCCAGCTACTGTAGATATTATTGCAATACTTAAAACATACATTCAAGCCCTGGCAGCGTGATTCAGAACACCTCAATTAGGCACTGACTATGCTGTCACTGGGGGGACAGCTAGTACCACACGGGGGCTCCCCAATATCTTTGCACATTTTGTTTGGGATTTTTAACTTACATGGATGTACTTATGTTCAAGAGAACATTTATTTGAAAAAGGGAATACAAGGAAAAAAGAATTATTCCCCCCTACCTTTCTGGAATCATCTGAGTGGGGACTAGAAGTTGTAATTTCACATATTATTAACACCATTATTTTATCAAGTGGCAGCATAGTACAAAATTCACTGCTGCCACTTCTTAATCTTATATTGATGATTCATATGAAGTCAGATAATTTCATCCCCAATAATATGCTACAAAGCTGCTACTGCATGAGTCAGTTTCCAGTAATGAAGGATAAAAATATACTGGAATTCACTATACAGCAATATTAGGGCTGTAATACACTACTCAGGATAGCAAAGATAGACTTAGTACTGACTCCCATGTTAAATTAAAATGCTTTTCTTTTGTTGTTGCTCATCATTAAATGTGTTGAATACTGTGTTCTTACCTGGGGGATTGTGAAAAGCTTGTAATATTTATAAAGGGAAGAGCCACTCATCTCAGGGCCATTTCTGTTGTATGTATTATTTATTTCCTGATCTATCCCCTCCTATGTTCACTGTCTTTAAGAACTATGTTTAATAAAACATTCCATGCTGAACAATGTGGGTTATATTCCCAAATATATATATTCAGGCCATTTCTATGCAAATGTCACAGAAGATTTTTTTTTGTCACAAAAAAACCCCAAACCTATTCTCTACTTGATCCATTCATTTTGCATTTATTTTTTTAGAATAATTATTCTATTTCCTACATGACTGGTTTTAACTAAGCACCCCAAAGGGATTTTTTAACCAATGTAGACATATTCTACTCTTTAAAACATATGAGAAGCAACTGAAGAGAAAAATTATAGGGAGTGATTTAGAAAAAAATATTTCTTCACTTTGCTATCTTGTTTTCTTACGTAATATATAATTCATTATTACTGTATCATAAAAAAGAGGAAAGAATATAATAAACTTCTTACAGTATGATTTAGTATATTAGGAATGAACTATACATTGTCTTCATCTCACTTTAATCTATATTCCAGTAGATAAGGCAACGTCATTGCTACAAATGGAGATCTGCACCCAAAGTCCTTATTGTGGCAACCCTCCTCTTAATATCTGTTCATTGATGGGAGTGTGACAGGGAGATTTTATTCTCAGCTTCTGAACAAGGTAATGCATTAGTGTTGGCTCAAGAGAATTAAAAATTTTGTATTTAAGACAAGGCAGACTGAAATTTCAACATTTCTTTTTTTGTTTTATATCTAGCTTTTCTTCATATCAGGCAACCTTGTCCTAATATAGCAAATTATTTCTCATTTTCAGGGAGTATGCTTATATTTTATGATTAACTGCACAATAACAATCCCTGTGTTTATTTTCAGTTTGTATCACAGGGATAGCTAATGGCCCCAGTGGAAGAGCTGTCTTTTTGTGGCAGCATTGCACTAGCAATGTATAGTTCCCCACTGTCAGAACTGAGACTCTAAGGCTACAGCAAGAACAAGTAAAATGGAAGGATGGTGAAATAACTAAAAGAAAGAATTAATTTTATTCTTCTAATACCAGTGAAAAAGCCTTCAATTACCTTTATTGAGGCCATATATATATATTAACTTCTATATAAGTATTCATGATGTCTAAGGTAAGGCATAACATTCCTGATCAGCTCAACAGGGCTACTGCACGTGGTCTTAATACACTTTTTAATGAAAATTTATTCTTAGTTTAATTAAGTTGATTTTAGACCTTGAATTTTGGTTCAAATTTTCAGTCTTGTGTCAATCTCCAATTCAAGCAGAATATCAAACATCATAAGTGGAAACAGGTTGATAGAGGACAACTGCACTGGGCCTCTAGTCTGCAGTGTGATTCTCTCTTTAAATAAGGTGTTACTACAGACACAGCTTTGACCTCCAACATCACTTGCTTATGACTAGTGTACAGCACTTTCTCCAACTGATTAAGAAAAAAAGTGCTAAGAACTGCAACTCCTTCAAGACATATTTCAATGAATGGGAAACGTTGTCCTGCAGGAAATAAAAGCCTTGAGTTGCATACCCCAAATCACTATTGACTTAAGAGCATCTTGCTCCTTGTGTCTGTTCAATTGTTAAGTCTCTGAGGTCTTAAAATTTAATCACAAATTATTATATCAGTGCAGGAAGACATAATTTGACAGGTAGAGAGATGCCGTGTTACAATTCTAACCCAAATGACTTTATATGAAAGTCATGAGCAGGAATAAATATCAACTCTCTCAACTTTCACCTGATCTTGGTAGGAGTTAAAAGGATGGCAGGACTTGGCATAGCATTAGAGAACTGGACAAAAAAGAAATAAAAAACCTATTGTCATGATAAGTAATTATCTGGCACAGAAAAGGGGCTGCCTGCTAAACAGCATAGGAACAAGATAAGATCCCAACACTAGTTTCCAGAACTCTTTGCAGAACAGAAAGATTATTTTTCTGGCTCATCTTGGGAGCTAAATTGGGTGGATATTTTCTATTCTGTTGCAGGCAGGAGTGTACAGGTATAGAAATGACTCACAAAGTCTAAGAAAAACAAGAAACTCTTTAGAAAGCAACAGCTCAGTCTCTTTTCTCCTCAGTAGTAGTAGTGGAGATTATTTCTAGGGGGAGAAATCTGCTATTCTTAGTGAATTAGTGTGTGGATGTAGGTTAATATACCAAGTGTGGATGTATTCCTCTCCTAGAGATTAGTGTACTGACAAGTTAGGTATTTAATCTGTTCCCAAGTTCCAGACCATATACAGTTTAGGTATCTTCTTCTGTAGCCTTAAGAGTGGACCTGTTCTAGAAATCTAAATATAGTAAAATAAGAGGTTGTGACTCTGAAAAGTTAAGGATTCACCTTACATGATTCTTCAGGATCACCATTTTGGTCCCAGTTTGAAAGTTCAAGAAGAGTTTTCAATATCAGAAAATAGAAATCATAAACTCTAGAAATCTATTCTGTGTTTCTCTATTAGTTTGTTTTGTTTTGCTCTTTACAGACAATACAGTGAAGATTTGAGAAATACAGGTTAGATTCCAGATGTTTAACCTGATTCATAAAAAGGATCTAATTTAAAGAACATACTTTTGTCAGACTTTTCACTGGAAAACAAAAGTAATTTTTGACTTATTGACTGAGTGACTGGTAAATTCTCCTGTCATAGAATTTAAAGAGGAAACTACTAGGAAAAAAAGTAGTACTCTGCCTTTCCATATTTCAAAGTCCAGTACTTGTCTAACAGATCATTTGTTATTCAGACTTTTATAGAAGCATCTCTGTTTCAGCCATAATATTTTGCCTGATTGTTTGTGACATTTATTTCTAGAATTCAGAATACCATGATACACCTAATATTCTGGGTCTGTACTCAACTCTATTACAAAATTCAGACTGTCTCCGTATGACAGACACTCATTAAGGAGGGGTTTATGGTTTAGCGTTGCAATTACAGTCTCTGGGGGAGCTTGTTTGGCTCTTTGGAGGAAACACAGGCTGGTTAAAAAATTATGGTTAGGCAGGAATGTGAGCACAGCGTTGTCTGTAGCTGAAATACGCAAAACTGCCTGAGTGGCATTTGTCTTGGACCAGCAAAGCTAAACAGGAAGCAGACCAGTTTAATTGCAAAACTACCTGTGGAAAAAACAATTAGCTTGAAAAAATGTATTATAATGCTTGCAGGGAGCAACATGAAGTAAAAGATAGACAGAAACAGAAAAACTGTCAAAATCTGTTTTCATCCTGCCAGAAGTTGTTGCATGGTGTGCCCAGTCCAGGCTGAGCATCCTCCCCTGGGGTTTTATGAGGACTTGGATAACACACGGCAACTGGGGATAGTGAACACCCTTGGATGTGTGTCTGGGACCTGGTGGGAATTTTTTCCCCACAGGTACATTGGGGTTGCAGCGAGCTACATGAACACACAACTGGAGCACCCTCATCTCCCACAGAAGGGGAGCAAATCATGGAGAGGGTTTATGTGCCCAAAACCAACACAAAATGTGAGGGATGTGAGTGTGTGCATGTAAATATTTGCCCATATATACTTGAGTATAATTTATAAAAAATGTTTTGAGCTTAGAAAAGTGTTTAGAGATTAGTAGTTAGATATCTAGCAATTTTTACAGTCTAGTATTGCAGTTTATCTGTTGTATTGTCGATACTGACCCTGAATATATAGTTCACTGAATGTTAGTTTTGTGCTATTAATAGATAAATACGCCAACTGCTTTGATCTCTGTTTGGTTCAAACCAATTGAACTGGAAAAGTTTTCCTTGTGGCACAAACCTGATTTACTTTTTAAGGAGCAATTTGAAAACAGGATTATGATATAACAATAGGAAAATATAGGAACTTCTTATTACAACAATCCCTAGAACACAGTAGACAGATATTACTTAAATGCTAAAATAGTCACAAATACATTTTGGAGTCTCTAGAATTATTAAAAAACAGAATACAAGTCAGCAAGGTTGAAGATACCCCAATGACCTGAAGGCAAAAACCACATCAGTTATTAAACCAGAGCTAACAATGTCATGGTGCTATTTGAACTGAAAAGTCATTCTAAGCTTTCTCCTCCTGGGAACTGATCCCTATCATTTTCCATCAGATTGCTCTTATGATAAGACTACGCAAGTAATAGTCCAAGAATAACAGGCTCTAAACATTTACATACTTTATCAAGAGTGCTGATCACAGTGACACGCTCCTTAACCAAACAATAAAAGAGAGAAGGATAAAGGCCTTCTGTTTTCTGATCTCTTTTGCATGTTGTCATTCTTGCTTTAACTCATTTGTCCATAAAAATTTCGCTGTGATAGAGAATGCCAGATGATGATAATGAATAAGCACAAACCACTGACTAAATGACAAATCATGTGCACTCAGCAGACCAGGCTGCTTTTAATTTTTTTTTTGCCAATTATTTCAATATATTGCAAGAAAGGACATCAGATATGTGGCCATACAGCCGTGATTGTTCCCATTAAAAATGTAAATGGATTATTATCATATGTCATAAACCCCACATCATCTTCAGTACAAATATGAACGTGGAACTGCAAGGGACTTCATAGATTAATGAGTTGAGTCTCTGCTTTTACAAGCAATTATGTTACACATCCCATTTCATAAACTAATCAAAGATTAAAATTAATTAAACTTTTTGCACATCTTGTATTGGACACTTTTCCATACTCCTGGTTCTCAGAAACCTTATTTTAATTTCCAACATAAATTTTATTCTGTTCCAGTTTATTTCCATTTATTCTTGTGCCAAGTAGACTTTCCCCTCTTGGATATTTATCATCACTGAGGTATTTACAGAAAGCAAATATCATCCTTACTTAGCCTTCATTCTGCAAGGATAACAAGCCAAGCTGTTTCAGTCTCCTTCCATAAGAGAAGTTTTTCATTTCCCAATCAATCCTGTGTTCCCTCCTCTGCACTAAATTTAGTCTAAGTTTTACTTCTGTGGGATGCAGGAATTATCTCACTTTGGACATCCAAGTATGTTCAGCGTCTTTTTCTGTTTGCTACATCGTATTGGTCTGTCATCAGTCAGTTCCACAAGGTCTGTCCCTCTATCATTACCACATCATGAAATCCCAGTTTAGAGGAAAATTGCTGTTACTATTTCAAAAGTGCATGGCTTTGTATTTTTTACTTCTGAATTTCATCTCATCCTTGTTATTCTAGTCCTCAGGGCAATCTCTCATCTCTTCCTTTCAGCACAATAGAAAAATATTCCTCTGTATTAATGATGACTCCAAAACTCACAGTAAATTTTATCAGTATCTCCTCCATTTCTTTACTGTGGGAAATAATTAAATCCTTAATTGCCACCGATAACTTTTTTTTTACTCAATATTTTCCCTGTTCACGAAGATTTAAACATGTACCCTCTATTCTGCTGTTCCTCACTTTCTAGTATAATTCTTTTTTTCTTTTTGGCGCCATGTTAAATACTTTGTGGAAATCCATATGTATTGGAGTTACTGCCTTTTAATTTAACTATGAAATCTCTTTAAATAAACTGTCTGACGTAATCCATTTTTGTTAACCTGGCTTTATGCTTGATTTAATATAACACTTACCATCTTTTTTATATTTTTTTTAGAGAGAATTCTAAATCTTTTTATAAAATTAATACTAGACTGAACAAGCTTGCACTGGGTTAGATCACTTTCCCTTACTCCCTTCTTAAAAATAAGTGTTAATTCGTTATTCTCAGATAAGGTGTCAGATTTATCTTGCTGGATTTGTTCTAAATGCTTGCTCCCAAGCCTGTAATTTCATGTCCTAGCTCTTTCAGAAATGAGTTAGAAATTATCCAGTCCCCCCACCCTCGAGTATATACAACCCCCTTAGTTTTGCTTCTGTCTTTGCTCTATTTCTTTTTTTCCTTACTTTTTTTTTTTTTTTTTTAATTAAGGAATGAAACCTTTGCTATTTATTCTAATAGTTTTACAAGACTATTTGAACTTGCATTTGGGAAACCTCTTTTTCTACCTTGTGCACGCCATGTTTTCTTAAACACTACTTTTATCACATCTTTTTTATCTCACGTTTTCTAATCTTGTGATAAGAGATATGATTTAGTGGTGCACATGGCTGTGCTGGGTTAATGATTGAACTTGATGATCTTAGAGGACTTTTATAACCTCAAAAATTCTGCAATTATTTTACTTTCCAAATATATTTGGCATTTCTGCTTCAACCTCCTGGATGTGGTTACACAAGCACACCTTGATTTTTGGTTACCTGTATAAGGCAGCTTAAAGGTATTTGGTGTGACCATTGCACTTTAAAATACAAGGGAAATTGAGTTGGGTCTAAATTCATGTCTCCAGCAGATACACATGATCTACCATGTAAAAGTGGATGCTCAGAAGAAATTTAAACATAAAGAAGCAGGACTTGGCAAATTATAAGCATGGTGTGGCACAGTTCTGAGTTCCTTATTCAGGATACTTGCAAATATGAGGTTATTATAATCATTGCCTTTGTTCACATTTGTGTGTTTATTTTGCTGTGAAATTAATGAAAGATACACTATAGCATCCAACAAGACAGCCCAAAAAAGCAAGGGTCTCCCTGATGAGAAAATAAATACAGGAAAACTCCTATAAAAATGCAAAATAATTTAATTTTTGAGAAGTAGCTTTATGTTTGCATTTCAGCATAATCAAGAAGCAATATAGTCATGCCATCACTTCTACTGAATGCTTCAGCAAAACAGAAAAAAACACGTCATTACTAGTTATCAACATTAAATCTCCTTGACTCCAAAAGAGGCAGATTAAACAACACTTTTGTTCGATTGTATGTATTTACCAATTTAGAACATACCTATAATGAAAACGAACAATTGTGGAAAATATGTAAGCACTCAGAGTCAGGAAGCAGATACAACAATAACTACTTAAGAGTCAGTAAGAAAACATTAATCAATGATTTTACTCTAAGTTATCCACAAAGAAATTTCTACATTTTTCTGAAATGTGTGAGATTAGGAATTGGTGGACAGTTCGTTTTCATGGCTCAATGTGGCAGATGCTGAGTTTCTGTTTTTAGGTAAATGTAAGGTTAATGTTTATTAAATAAGCTAATCAAGAGCATTTTTTTTTAATGGTTGTTCCAATTGGAAAATAAGAAACATTTCTTTTGCCATGTCCTTTCCTGTTTGCTCCATAAAATTATTCACTTGAACAAGTTATTAAGTAGAAAATGAACTGAAAACACTTAGATTTTTAAATAGTCATAGAAATCCTGAACTGATAAGTGAAAGTATTCTCCCTAGATATCAACTCAGAAAAGCTACAGTGTTTCATGTCAAGCTACAGAAATAAAATCTATGACCTCTGTGTACAATCACAGTAACGAGGATTTTGCATGCCCACAATGAACCACTTAAAAATCATCAACCACACAAGAATCCTTTAGAGAAATTGTTGCTGCGTGAAACTTTAAAACGCACATTTTTCTTTTGCCTAAGCAAAAATATGAATGCTGAGACTTAAGAATAATTGATAAGGATTAGATATACAAATTCATATAGTGCATGCTCATAAAATGCCTAACTCTCTTCTTTCTTTCACAAGTAATTTTTCTCTCCTTTATTTTTAGCAATGTTTTAGCACTTTTATCCAATACATTTTGATCCATTCATATGAGAAAATTAGAATACTGTTTTAAGAACTGCACAATTAAATACTGAAATACATAAAATAATTAAATCAGTGGGTGGTTGGAAGGCACATTAAAGACCATCTGGTTCCAGCTCCTCTGCCATAGGCAGGGACACCTTCCACTAAGCCAGGTTGCTCAAACCCTGCCCAACCTGGTCTTGAACACTTCCAGATATAGGGCATCCACAAACTCTCTGAGCAACCTGTGCCAGTGTCTCAGCATCCTCACAGTAAAGAATTTCTTCACAATATCTGATCTAAACCTACCCTTTTTCAGTTTAAAGCCATTCTTTCTTGTTCTGCCACTACAGGCCCTTGCAAAACATCCCACTACAGTTCTTTTGTACCTTCTGTAGGTACTGGAAGGCATAATAAGGTCTCCCTGGAGCCTTCTCTTCTCCAGGCTCAACAGCCCCAGCTGTCTTATTCTGTCTCCGCAGGAGAGGTGCTCCATCCCTCTGATCAACTCAGTGGACTCTTCTGGACTCATTCCAACAGGTCCACACTTTTCCCATGTTGGGGGCCCCAGAGCTGGCTGCAGCGCTGCAGGTGGGGTCTCACAAATGCAAAGCAGAGGGGCAGAATCATCAGCTTTGACCTGCTGCCCATGTTGCTGCTGATGCAGCCCAGGACACGGTTGGCTTTCTGGACTGTGAGTGCTGGGTAATGCTGGACTTCTCATCCACCAACACCCCAAAGAGCTTCTCCTCAGTCCTCCTCTCAATGCATTCTCTGTCTAACGTATATTTGTGCTTGGCATTGCCTCAGTCCAGGCGCAGGGCCTTGCACTTGGCCTTGTTGAACTTAATGAGTTTTGCACGTCTCAAGCCTTTCAAGATTCCTCTGGATGGCATCCCTTCCCTCCAGACTGTCAACCACACCACACAGCTTTGTGCCATCAGTAGAGTTGCTGAGAGTGCACTCAATTCCACAGTCCATGTTGCTGACAAAGGTGTTAAATGATGCCATCCCCTGTAGTGACTCCTGAGGAATAACACTCACTTCATTCAAGTATAAATGTATAAATTTTATAAATTACAGTAGTAAAAATCTCCAAAATTAGAGTGCAATGCATAATATGTGTGTTAGATGAATTTAAAAAAAAACAGAATAAAATGTAGCTGAATCTTCTATTTGATAATGTCTGACCTACAATGAAGTCAGGAGATCTTTGTGAGCTCATTGGACACTTGAACCAGGTCCTTGCTGCAGTCTCGAAAGTTGTTTTCCCTGCAGATTTTCAAAACAGAATCACATGCAAGTCTGCTATAATCTCACCCTGTGGAAGTCCGTGGAGCTGAAACACAGCGTTCAGGTGAAGCACTTAGCCAAGTATTCATCCAAATAGTCTTTTCTTTAAGGATAAAATTAGGTGTATACCTGAGGGTTACATGCATGTTTAAGCACACCTTGGAATATTTATGCAATTGCATTCCAGGAATTGGTCTTCATTGATTTAATCCTTAGATTTTTCTTCAAGATATATCATTGGAAGAATCGCATACATAGACTGTTCAGATTTCTTTTGAAGTAGGAGAGTCACTAGGTGACATAGTGTGTCACCTGGTGGAGAGCACCCTAGGGTGAGAAAGGACAGCTTGTCGACTGGCACTGCAGCCCTGGAATGAGGCTGTTCTGAGGTTACTAAAAGTCACAGAAAAATAAGGGACAGAAACAAAATTGACCTTCCCTATCATATTTTCAATAATATTTTTCTGATTTTCTGGTGCTTTACAGTGTGTATATATATGTGTGCATGACAGCATGTTAGTGGTTATGATATGTGAAGCAGAAATTGGGTATAATCCTGACAAATTTGAATACAAGTGTCACTGTGCAGGTGTTTTATGTAAACAAAGCACTAATTGTTATTAATAATTAAAATCTAATTCTACAACATTGCATCTGACTGAGTATCTTCAGGAGGTAAAATATTTGGAAGCCTGTCTCAAAGCACTTAAGCATAACTTTAAGAGCTTTTCTACAAACACTGGAAAAGAATTTCAAGACGAGAAGATTTCAAGAAAAGTTAGAAGCCTTCAATTTTACAGAAGAGGGTACAAGTACCTATCTGTTAAAGGTATAAAAGCAATGTAGTAATGCTCTAATGCAGGGTCTTTACAATATCTTCTGATAACCATAGAAAGACAAAAATCTGGTGAAGTCAAGCACATTCATGATTGATAAAGCAGATATTTTACAGAAGTAATACACTGAGTTGGGGATCTCAAGAAAGGTTGGGGAGTCTTCTTCCCAGCTAATATTAAAAAATTGTGTGGACATGTGGAGGTTTGGGTTGGCTCCCTGCCAAACCCAGTCATGGGCCCCACAGATTCCCCTCTCCCAAGAGAGAAAGGGAAAAAAAAAATTACCCAAAGACAATTGTAGTAAAAGTATATATATATTCACATATATTACAGTTATATACAATTAAACACTATGAATACACAGAACAAGAATTCCAAACAACTGCAAAAGGGACAAGGGGGGAAAGGGAAGGGGAAGAGGAACAAAAATTAGGTAAAAACAAAATAGATACACACACTCAAAACCCCAGGGAAAAGTTCAATAAAACACAATAAATTCTCACCAAACTTCCCTCAAGGAAACAGCAGAAATCTCCATCTCTGCGTGGCTTCAGACAACAGCTCTCAGATAGCCCTCAGCTCATATAGATAAGAGCGATGGCAGCACACCGAGACCTGCTGTCTTCCCAAGCATCCGAAAGGAAGAGAGAGAGAGCAATCTTCCCCCTCCTCTTATTTACACCTGATTACATGAATGGTGTGGGATACTTGCTCAGTTATAACCCTGTTACCAGGGAAGGCCTAGACCAAAACCAAGAAGACTAAACCACCACAACACAATCCTGAAGAATGTGCTCTGAGGGACCATCCTTGAGGAGGGAGATTGGACTAGATGATCTCCAGTGATCCCTTCCAACCTTCCCCATTTTCTGATTCTGTGGTTCTGTAAACTCAAGTACCCATTTCAAAGAAAATAGTTCTATAGAACTGCAACAGGTTTAGACATTTATAAACCCAGAGAAATTGTTACTACACAAAAGGAAGCTTATATAAGGTAGCACATTAGAAATTGTAAGAGAGAAGTCAACTACTTTATACCTGGATTTAAGATATAACATTCTCCAAGGACAAAATACTGACAAAGTATTCTCTTGGGAGCTCCATTTTTTTTTTTTTTATTTTCTGAAATATGTGATTCTGGTGACTGTGAGGTGGAATACAAAGAGTGAAACAATATTTTCCCATGTGGAGATGACTTCATCAGGGCCACAGGATTTGAGAATTAAGTTCCTTAGCTCTGGTAGAATGTTTTACCTCTCTAATTGGTTCCAGCAGGAAGAGTTTGGGCATGTTTCCGAACTTATAGAGAAATAGTCCATTCTGTCAAAATCAGGTCCTGGATCATAGTGTCTGAGCCTGCCTAGGATCTCGCATCTCAATTTATTGCATTTTACTTATAGTTTCTCTTTTTACACATGCCTAGTGACAGGAGATTACCTACATAAAAATGTATTTTTACCAGAAAAGCAAATATTTTCCAGAAAGGCAGTTGAATGTTGAAAATACAATGAAAACCACTGCATCTAGAGCTCATTTTGTGTGATCTCTTGTTCACAGAGAACAGGCATACATCATTTGGCTTTATTTTTACTCTAGAACTTAATGCCCTTTATGCAAAATGTAGAATTTAATTGGTAGCTAACTCACTTTGATGGTGTGTTTGCTGTGCTTGGGGGACATATTTTCCCCAATTGCCACATTTTAAATAGATTTTACTTTGCAGATCTTACTTTTGGCTTATCATTACTACTTGGAAAAATTCAGTACCTTTCCTCCATGCAGATAAGTGCTCCCAACACGCTTAATAATGAGATATCATGTATATATATGCAAAGGAAAAAAGAGTAAAGGGAAAATAAAGAAACCACCTCTACTGAGAAGGATGTAGCAATTAATTGTTCAGAGGCTGGACACAGGCATATAAATTTTCAAGATACATGAGGTGGTTCCGTAAGAAAAGGTTGGAGGAGTAACTCTCTGTATATTCAAGGCATTTGTTTGTGTCAAAAATGTCAGGTTCCTGTATGACTCTTCCTGTTCACACATTTTGCTGGGCACTATTGGTAGGAATCTACTAAGTATTCAAAATTTAGAGTTGTATCAGGAAAGAGGATGACTTAGCACTCTCATTTGATCCAGCAAAACCCTTTGATGCACACAAAACTGTGTTTGGGCTTTATTCACATACTTGCCCGGCTAGTATTCCACAGCAGAGGTAACAAGTCAGTTATTCGAGTTGGACTCAAAACATAGAATTCAGTGAGAACAGTTGAATATCCCTCCAGCACATGTTGGTATGCAGCCCCTGGTTTCAGATGGGAGTATACTGCTAGTTAAGCATTTACAGAAACTTCGTAGCTTCTAAATTATTGCAGTTGACAATTACATGTTTTGTTTGTTTGTTTGTTTTGTTTTATTTTGCTTTGTTTTGGTTTGGGTTTTTTTGTCAGAGGGTTGGGTGGGTTGGTTGGTTGGTCTTTACATAGAGTGGACAAATCCTGAGCTCTTTAGAAAAGTCACATCTTGGGGAGGTAATGGTCATGTTTTGGTTTGCTTAAAAATCTCAGTAGTAAATGACAGGAGACATTGGAATAGAGGTTCTTATGAAATCTATACTCCTCCATGAGAATTTTGCCCCTGAGATAAAATAGACATAGCTGAAATCATACTTCTGTTTCTCAATTAGGATAAAGATCTCAGAAATGCTAACATAAAATCAACCTTTTGCAACACAATATTCTTCTTAATTTTTCTTTAAAATCAGGACAAGCCTTTTCAAAAACACATAAACCCCCACCTTGACATATGCAATGCATCAAGACATATTAGAAGTGTTGCCCTGGAGAGTTCTGCATGTGTAAGTGGAAAGTGGGAGTTTAACATGCCAGATAGCTGAAACATAAAACTATGCAAGTAAGTAAGAGACAAGGCTATAATTCATTGCAGCTTCACACCATGTTCTTTCCCCAGCCTGTATAAAAAGGAAACCCTCTAGGGGTATTCACACTCTGAAAATAAAGAATTTTAAGTCCAAAAAGACGATAATAATGTGAAAGTGTTGGCTTGAAATGACAAAAGCCCTAAGCTTTTAAAACTTTACAATGTTTAAAGTTTAAAGAATTTGCATGAAACTGCCATTAGTTTACTGTAACCATTATTACTGCTAACAGCAGTTCAATCATGTGTCTTAAATCTGGGATTTTGACAGCTCAGGGAAATTACCATTCTAAATATGTAATGTGAGCAACTTGCTAAGTAATCCTGAAGAGCAGTAGTCTCTCATCTTTCTGGATCAGTGTTCTCCACTGATCTCTATGTAGTTTCCCATCAGACAGCAAACATATTTCCCATAAAATTTTTCCTCACCCTCAATGATCCCTGATTGTGTTTCTGAGCCAGTGCATACCTTGATGTGAGACATTACCTAAAAATATTATATAAATATGATTTAGCAGGCTGGTGTGACTGCTTGGGTTTATATTCCCACAGGGCTCCTGCAGAAGTCCAGCAGATGTGTCTCCTGGCAGAAAATCAGCCAAGATAATGAGAAAAGACTTCAACTTCCATATGCTGATATCAGCCCAGATTTAATGTCCTTAACTGAGTGCTTCCCTTCATCAAAACTTCTGTAGCACTCTGGCAGGTTTTCTCAGTCTTCCAGACAAAATGTTCTCAAAAAGGCTGGTAGTATGTAGTTACTTTGCTGCCTCTGCTTTTCTGCTCCTATTCCACTGGCTCTGATGAGCTTAAACAGAAAATATATTCTAAATTTCCTCTCACCTCTTGTGTTTGTGTGACCAAAATCAGTGAATACAGTTCAATGCATGCCTATTGCAAAAAATTGCAATGTATGCCTGTCTGGCTTTAACAGAAGTTCTGAAATAGTCTTAAAAATGCATTAATTCTAAGTCTTTCTCCTAAACATCTCATTTGGTATTAGAATAATCAGCCTATATTATTGATCCAGCCCCAAAGAAGAGCTTGGGTTTTGTGAGAAATACCAGAAGAAGGAAATCTAAGTTTTCTTATTTTATACTCGTATGGGAAGGGCCTAAGATCTTCAAAGGCAGGTGGATGGCAAGATGCAGAGGACATCTTGCTGAGATTCTGAGATGAAGGGAAGGATTAATCAAGTTTGAATCTTGCTTTTTCCAACTTTGTCAATTTCTTCTAGTGTTCTAAAAGCCTCAAACAAAATTGCCTCAAAATAGAGAAGGAATTTGGAGGAAAAATGAATTTGTGTTCTTTTTTTTTTTTTTTTAATATAATGAATAATTTCAGAAATTGTGATGTTTCTCCCTTTACTTTTGATATTTTTTCCCCAATATAATTTCTTACTAGAGTAAGAATGTAAGAACTCTGAGACTGTTTCAGACTAACAGTGTGGTGGAAGTCTTGATCCTTACTGTTTAAATGCATAAAAAACACATAAAAAGCATTCACAGAAAAATCTCCTGCTGAGACAGGTGTTAACTGTAGCAGAAATTGTTGCAACTCTACTGCAGAAGGTTTTCTACTCCTACCTTCATAATGTGACCAACTACTTTACTCTAACCCCACTTTACTCTAACTCCACTACCTTTTTGGTTTCCAAGAGCCCTGGTACTTCTGCCTGGCATGGATTAGATACAGGTTTGTTATTGCTGAAGGAAAGAGATCTTACCTTAGCAAGGTTGATATTTGCCACTTACTGCCTGGACATCAGCACAACTGACCCCAGGTCCTTGTGGCAGAACAGTTTTCCCCAGACAACTCATGACGTTTCCAAGCATATTTTAGATTTGAGGAAACAGACCTAGCAAGGTAAGATGATATAACCAAAGTTACATAGTAAGCCAGAGACAGAGGAGGGACTGAATCTGTATTCTAAGCCCAAACCAGAGGATACTGTCTGCAGTCAGGCTATGTCAGGAGAAGACGCTGCTTGAACACTAAGCTGTTATTACTTTTACAAGATAGCGTGCAAATGCCCACTGTGCCATTTCAACATGAGCTAAATTCAAGGGAAATTGTGCTCTGTGGAGCTGTTCCTTCCTGATGACAAGCTACTACAACTAAGCAAGTGTCTATAGGGTGAGGCGGTGGCTTAAAAGACATCTCAGCTCAAATATCTTGAGTTTCTCTGTTAGCTCCTGCTCCTCACTTTCTAACTCACACTTTTCCAATGATTCTCCCTCTCTACTCTGCTCTCACACAGTGGAGTGCCTCATTCAGTTTTGGGGGCCCTAACCTAAGAAGGAAGTGGAGCTGGTGGATCAAGTCCAGAAAAGGTTGAGAAGACGGCAAGAGGACTGGACAATCTCCCCTATGAAGGTGAGGCTGAGAGAAATGGGGATGTTCAGCCTGGACAAATGATGGTTGCATCAAGACCTCACAGCAACCTTCCAGTATCTGAAGGGGCCTACAGGGAAGCTGGAGAGGGACTCTTCCTCAGGAGATGTAGTGACAGTAGAAGGATAATGGATTCAGACTGAATGAAGGGGAATTTAGGTTGAATATATGGAAGCAATTCTTTACTGTGAGGGTGGTGAGGTACTGGAACAGGCTGTGCAGACAATTTATGGACGTCCCATCGCTGAAAGTGTTCAGAGCCAAGACGGATGGGATATTGAGCAATGTGATATAGTGGAAGGTGTATGTGGCAGGTGAGTTGGAACTGAATGACCTTTCATGTCCCTTCCAATCCAAAACATTCTACAATTCTGTGATTCCAAGTGGTGATTTCTGGATAAATTGTTTAAAGAGTCTTTCATGAAAGAGAATATTTTAAAAGTAGTATTGACAGACAATAGTTTTCTGGTGAATGTTTTTCTTTTTGATGGAGTCAAATTTTTTCTATCACTCATTGAGGTGGACTTTAAGAAAATAGCGTCCCCTAATCCTGTCACAAATTTCAGGTAAACTTTTACAGTGGGACAGATATTGAACTCCAAGATATGTAGTGTCTAATGGAGACCTATTGAAAAAAAAAAAGAATGAAACCCACATTTTTTATATAGAGTAATTTGATGGCTCTATTTTGGATTCTTTAAAATTTATTTTATATATATACACCTTGAAGCATCTGAGGCTGTTTTTTCCCCAGCAATGACTAAGGGTTCCAGAGATGCCTAGATGTTTTATCTACATTAAGACTATGCATGTGAGTTACCAGACATGGTTTTTATAGACACTGGACTAAATTCTAGTTTAGTCCAATATCTTGGACCCTCTCTCTAAAAAGGCAGTTTCAAAGATCTCTTTTCTTTCTTCCTTTTCTCCTTTTCCCATGTCAACTTTTCTAATAAATCCTAGATGTTACAAATGGGCAGTGCACTTGCATTTAACTACTTTCTATAAAAGCCAAGAGAGAAATAAATTTATATTCTCTCTCCCCAATTCACTTACACAGTCATTTTTTCTCTCACTCTCTCTGAGAAAGAGCTCAACTGTTTTAAATTTAAATATACACAGTCAATTTTAATATAATGTTCTTTCTCTACAAATGAGATTATACTATTCACGTGTTCTAGGAGTCTTTAGACAATTAACTTTTTTCTAATGTGCTTTCTTTGTCATCCTTCATTCTGACAGTGCTAAAGCCCCATGAACAACCAGTCTTTTTTTTTAATAGCAATCATAATCACAATACCATATTACTTGAGGGACTTGAAACATACCTCTGTTTTTCTTATGCCTCTTCCAAACTGCTCTAAACTATCAGATGATGAATAGTCACAGATATTAGACTGAAGTATATTTAAGTTCTGAATCTTTTTATATAAAACATGAATAATCAAAGAGATTGACTGACAAAGATACTAACCTCCACAACCTTATCAAGCATTATGATAAAGGAGCAAAAATAAGACAAACCCCAAATTATTCTGTGTTCACAGATCTTTAGGATTTTTGCTTTGAAACAGAAATTGTTGGAACTGGAAAACAGAGCAGATGTTGTATATGCAAAGTCCTAAGAGGTGACTGATGTGATGTATTCCAGTATCTATTACTGAAACAGCTAAATACACTAATGATTTAACCAAGTGATTTTATGGTCTTATAAATGCACAGCTCTTTGTCATGAAAGCAGCTCAGCCCTTTTATCTTAAGGGTTGAACTAATCTTACTATGTGATTTAATTACTTTCAAAGGTTTTGTACCATTACATTTACATCTGCTGCATTTAACTCAGAAGTAAATACCAAAAAGCAGTCTCTAACAGCTTCAGTTTATAAAGGCAAGGTTCACAAATTCCTGATTCAAGGTTTTGTCTTATTTGAAAGAAAAATAAGTGTTCCAAATAATTAAAGAAAAAAACTCCATCGCAAGCCATCGAAAAACAGAACAAAGAATCCATTGAAGAACAAGTTTTACTTTCATTTAAGTCCTGATGATTGTAAGCTCTCTATACCTTCCCCTTAAAAAATTCTACTCTACTTCAGCAGACACCTTACAATTTCTGAGATTTTTAAACTCCCTGTGCTGAATTTTGTAGCCTTTGCATTGCTAGTGCTATAATATGCTGGGGTTTTTTATTTTCTCCAACTCTCCAGTTGAGTTATTGCATTCATGTATCATTTTGAAATTTACAACTTACTTAATAGCATTTTTATTTTTTATGATTTTGTTACTCCTACCTTTTAAAAAGATCATAGGGAATATGTTTAGGTTTCATCCTAAATAAAAGCAAACTAAAAAGCTACCTAGCTAAATTATTGCTTCCATTCTGACCATAGAGAGTGATGAAACAGCAATTATTTTAGATGAATGCAAATTGCAACATCAGAATAACAATAATGTAAAGCCAGCTTTACAATCTTCCTGTTTCACATACTTCTGATTACAAATGCAACTACCTGTGATCTTTTCTACATATCAGAATCAACTATCTGTGATCTCTTCGACATATCAGAAGAGCAGACTCATATTAAGGAGTGTGGATGTAATAGCTTATGTTAAAGAAGAAAAAGAAGGTAGGAGGAGAAAGGAAGAGGTGTTGCTGTATGTTAGCAATAGGCTTTAAAAATTATGATTGAGACTTTGGGGATGTAGTAGAATTCAATGTCACTATGACATTTTATACTAAACATGGATTTGGGTCTTCCTAATGGTGGATGGGAAATCCCCTATTTATAGCAACTTTCAAGATTTCAGACCATTTCAGACTGAACTTTGTTAATTAGCTAGAGGCTTTTTTGGATAGTTGGTTAGCCTTAACTCTAAGACATCATTTAATGCAAGGCTATGCTTGTATGAATTAAGAGCATCACCATTGTGGTTTAGTTGTAGACTTCAAAATGAATCTCTAAACATTCTGAAAGTGACTCAGGTCTGAGGTCACCAGGCAGTTTAGCAAATTTTCCTCTCTCTTCTCAATGAAGCTGTTGACTGATGAGGTACATCAGAAATGTTCAACTTCAGACAAATCTCTTATAATCTAAAAATTTCTGATCTCTTTAGCACTGAGCTTTTCACCCATATGTCTTTCTTTTACATCAGGGATGGCTGTATACTGGCCAAATAGTGATATTCTCAGCCCATTTAATCCTGAGGCAAAGTATTTCATACCATTGAGAATTCATCAAATCCTGCTTCTCCTAGGCTGCACTTGCTGAAGGTCAGTCTCAAGGCACAAGAGTAGGACAAATTAAATAAGCATGGGCTGACTAATTCCTCTAACAGCTGGTCTGAGGATAAGGACAACCTGTTGATTTACAACTTTTTCAGCCTAGCGTTTCACAGTAGCAATCAGTGCACTCTGAAAAGGTGGTTTTCAAGGGGGATTTTCTTGTTATAGAGGAAAATGCTTATTAGGAACATGAAGTTTAACACTGGCTCAAAAAATCAGTATTGTCTCAATGTCAATAATGTTTGGCAGAAGTTGGGGAGAGGTCATTTGCCAGTATCCTGAGTGCTCTTGTTGTCATGTTACTACAAAAGTACAAACCAGATATACAGATACATGCACTGTCATATAATCACTCTGAAATACAATTATCTCTATAGGAGATGAAACCTTTGTAAAACAAAGCAATCAAAAATCTGCTCTAATGGGACAGATGGGAAAAGTTGTGAAGTCAGATGGTCCTGAACATAGTGCAGTAGACTCAACACATCTATTCACCACGCACTTCATACACAGGTTTGAAAATGCTGGAAGTGGTCTGAAAGGTAGCAACAATTCCTAGGGTATTTGTGTGGCAACAAAGAATAATACTATTGCTATCCACATGCACAAGGGGTTATATAGATATGGCAGAAAATTACCTCTGACTTCACTTATTGGAGGACAAATAGTACCTTTACATCTGTTTCCTGGTTCTGCAAGCTGCAATTTTCTCCAGATGGAGTCTATTCAACTGGGGAAAAGCCATGTGATGAATGAGAGGGTTACTTTGCAGTATTGCCTAACAATCTAAATTTATTGGTTTTTTCTTCTGAACTCATAAAACAACTCATCTGTAAAATTTCAGTCCATTTCCCTAAATGGAAGTGATTCAGTATTTTACAGTAAGAAATAATGACCATTTTCATTTATAAAGCGCCCCCTGCCAGCACACTGTAGGTGCCACATGGATTAACTCTAATCAGAACAACCAACAACAATTAAAACATCATTAAATATTCAATACACAAAGGCCCCCAAACCAAACAGAGAAGCATTATCATAAAAGTCATCTAAGTCTACAAACATTAAAAGTTAGTGTAAATCTGCCATCTATGTACATCTTTCCATTGCTTGCATTTCACAGTAAGCTGCTAATAGAGCAAACATAAGCCCCTGAAACTGCTGTGTCTTGGTCTGACCACAGTGTGTTCCAGAGGCTGTGAGCGAACTCAATGAATTTGGATGGGATTACTCTGTTCATTCATAAAATCATTAAGCTTGGAAAAGATTTCCAAGATCCTCAAGTCCAACCATCACTCCTTTATCTCCTGTACTGGATATCATGGGAAAATTTTGCTACTATAAATCACACTGCAATTAAGGAACTGGATTTCGTAAGTGTCAAAGAGTCTTTTCCAGCACAAATGATAAAATAGGTCCTTGAATTCAACACCTTGCTACACCCTGTTTTTCATCTTTATGAACTGGTCCAGTGCATAACGGATTGTCATAAATTATGTTGGATAATTGCCAGTCATTGCCAATAAAACTGAAACCTAAAGAAAATAATACACAAATATTCATCCATTCTATTTCTCTTTAGGGTGTTAGAAATTGCTGCAGGACTTAGTATGGATGACATAAGAGGGGCATCAAAGTTATAACAGGTAGAGAGAGTGTAGGAAGAAAACCCAACAAAATCCTCTTGAATGTGATATTCATCTTGAAAACCAGGAACACTTCAATATTACTTTAGTACACAATTAGTTTCTATGACTGCTCACATACAGAACACTCCATGGTCTTCCATGTACCTGGAATATGCCACCCAAAGAGGTATTAGGTTAACATGTATAATAAGGCTTATTACAGTATAAAATAGTTGATTTATCACTTGTTTGTTCCATGTCAATATAATTAAAGCTGAAAGGTGATGATAGCTTTAGAACATCTGTCTTTAGCTTTCATATTCTTCACAGTCTGTTGATTGGGTTATGTTTTGTATTATTTCAATGTCCACAACTGTCAAGTGAAATGGGAGAGTGCTCGTATGAAGTGGTGAGCTGAAGTCAGAAGCAGCACTTCACTTGTTTTTTATGTTAATAGACTATGACAGCTCCAGCTCTGAACAAATTGTTTTCAGTTGTTTGATGAGTCTCAGCTGCTCCAAACTGGAAGGTGACCAGATTTTCTTTTAGTTGAAAAGTAAGAATTGTTAGAATAAAGTGGTAGGCCTTTCACTTTTTCTTAACATATCACTGAAGTTCTTTAACTCTTTTAAGATTTTAAAGCACTTAATCTTGTGAGAAATTAGAGTTTATACTGAAATATCATCCACACACAGGAAGGCCAATGATCTATAAACCTAAACATCATAACAACATTTTCTCTTTAAAAATTCCAATAGCTTTGTTCTTATAGGATTTCTGCCTTTCAGCAGGCTGACGCTGAAATATTCACTAATAGCTAAAGAAGAATTTTTAGTTGGAATAATTTTCTCTGGGAAAGTATCATGTCATCTTTTAATGTGTCTTCAGGAAAGTACCATGTCACCTTTTAATGCTCTACACATACCATTTTATACAAATTTTTAGCACCAAAAATACTTTTATCAATATTTTGGGAGTTCAAAATAAGGAATATTTCTCAGATATGGCAGCAGAAATGCAGGAATTCCTGGAAAGCAGTATTCAAAATAAAAAGCTAAGGTTTAAAGACATGAATAGGCTTCTTCCAACATAACAGCATCCTGTCTAATCTTGGAGAACCATGTTTAGCAAACATTGATCTAGACTGCCCATGGGAGGTAAGCCATTATGTGGCATTGTTACTAGGGGAACATTCTATAAAAGTTAGAAATAATAGAAAAGTTAAAAATCAGTGAAAGCTTGAAAAGACTCTGAAATAGAGCATAACACTAAGGGATACATTTGATTTTAATCTTGTTAGACAAACCCAAGACTATCCTCTTAGACTTTTGCACAGAAGTCAACTCTTCAGTAAGTTCTCTCTGTATGGCTCTTTGTTGTGTGGGATCACAAACATTACCTGGCATATGAACAAAAAATCCCAAAAAAACTAAAGTCTCTGTTACCTTATGCAGGGCTTTATCTGTCACACACACTGTATTATATATTTCTCCCACAAGGAGCTTGCATCAGTGCCTCTTAATAAGGAATAGGAAACTCATCGAGCTTAGAAACAATAATGTTTACTGATAGCCCAAATAACCTCATTTCTATGGCTGCCAGCAAAATTTATTTATTGAAAGTTGTATTGTTCTAGCAGCTTAAAAACTCACCTCAAGGTAAAGTTATGTTAAAATATAATTAACCATTTTATTGCAGCTCATGATTATTTTTCCTTGAAGGGGAAAAATGATTTGGTTTCTGCAATAATTATAGAGGAACAACCTACTGTGCCTGGTTCTGAAGTACATGGGTTTTCAATCAAATTGGAAGCATTTGCAGGTCCTGCAATAATCTAATTTCTGCCTCCTTACAATTTGAAACATTCAGCAACAACAGGAAATATTCCAGGAAGAAAAGAAAAAAATCAAATATTCAGCCATACCCATGAGTATATTTGTAATCCTTGCCATATTTTTCTTTCATTTAGGCAAGGATTTTAAATTGATATTTTGTGAGGAGAAAAGGACAGAAGCTCACCATCTACTGCAAATTACTGTTATATTTGGTTTTCTTAATTTTCTGCATAGTTCTGCTTCATGGAACATGTAATACAAAGACAATTGAGAAGGAAAAGGTATTTTGTTGGTCTGTTTTCCTGCCGTTTTATTGTTTGATACGGATACAGGAATTTAGCTTGCTATCTTTGGCCACTGAGAGCATAATTCACTTCAACTTAGTTAGAGTTTATCAACATCGCTGTATTGGCATCGGCAACTGCAATGTATATCTTATTATCTCTAAAGAGAATCCAGAACTACAGAAAGAATCCAAGATAGTTTTATCCTATTTCCTTTCCAGCCTGAAGCTACTCATATCACAGGAATGTCCCTAGGCATATAAAAAAAAGCAGAATTTGGAAAGAAAGTAAAAAAAAAAAAAACAACCAACAGTGGGATCCATGCTGCAAAGAAACAAAAAGAACTAGATATTTAAAAGAAAATATTACCTATTTTGAGGAAGAAATGAAGACAGATATATTTTACAGTTACAAAAGTCACATTTAACAACAGTATTTTGATATCATTAAAAAAATGTGTGTGTAATTGCATAGAAAATCAAAAATATAAATGTAACATTTATTGCCTATTTGCATTAGAAATGTATAATCTAAGCCAATTTTTCTTTTAGGACAGAGTGTAAAGAATAAAAAGCTTAAGCTGAGAGTGCTACATTAAGATAACTCCCAGTTTGTGCCAAATGACCCATTGGAAACAAGGCTAATGTTTGGGATGGTGAATGATCTGAGCTCTGATCAGGACTGTTTATGTTCCTCGTCTGGAAAATGAAAGTATTTCACTGTCGTGCTGGACATCTGAGAAAAAGCAGCAGACTATTTAGAGTACAAACCTCTGCATCACAGTCCTTATGGGACTATGGTAAGTCTGTACATCTCAGAAAGGAAGCTGTGTGTTAGTCTCATGCTTACAGATATGCCAAGCTGTCCTAATGGCTGCATTATTTCTAATTTAAGACAATATCCAGACCATTCAGAGAACAAAGGCAAGGTGGTAAGTCCCCTCTATGCTCCTCTGAATTTTTTAATTTTCCTAAGATCCCAAAAAAGAGTTAATTGCAGCAGCATACAGACTCCAATCTTTCCATTTTTTTCCAGAGCTGAGCAAACAAAAGCAGGGGGGAAAAAAAAAAAAAAAAAAAGGAAACAAAAAACCTCTACAAGAAAACTTCAGTCATTCTGGGTATTGGTCTGCAAATGAACATCAAAGTGTCCCACTTCGCTTCTAAGAGTCTCTAAAAAAAAAAAAAGCCACATGCCTTTAAAAAATGTAGCAAAGCATCTATGAAAAATGCAATTATATATTTGGAAAGGGAGAAAAGGGACTGATGTGTAGAATGGTAAACAGCACACACTTACAGCCAACTCTATAGATTTCAAATAACCGATCTTGTAGGAAATAATGAGCTATCTGCTAAGAAAGGGAAAAACAGAGGAACCGGTAATAAACAAACTCCAGCTCCCATGTGTGACCTAGTACAGTACAATACAGTTTAATTTTATTACTTGTCATTCATACTGAAAACAAATTTGCAATTTTCTGCAAATATAATGGGAATGTTCCCAGAATGAGTAAGTGCAGAGAAGAATGGAATATTTCTGTCAAATGAAACACTGCAGTATTTGTCTCCAAAAAAGAAAGCAGAATGACTTGATATTTTTGCTCAGGAGACATACATGATTCACATATTTGCAAGTTATAAATCCAGAAAGGACTGTTGTGGTTACCTGGTCTGTTTTCTATTCAAACCAGGCAGAGACTTCTCTCAATTTTTGCTCAGGTTGTCTTATATGTAAAAGACCAAAGTAAAACAGGAGAGTGGTTGATTGCTGTCAGTAAAAATGGAGTAATCAGCTTAATTTGTAACTAAGATACAGATCAAATATTATGAAAATCCTTTTTACTGTAAAGACAGTTAAATACTGGAACTGGTAAGCCAGTGATCCTTTTTGAATCTGCCACTGGAGGTTTTTAAGAACAGATAAACATGGTGCACATATAAAGGATATTGTCTCATTGCTAGAGTTGGAAAAAGAGGATGAAAGGCTTAAATGTCTGACTCTTTCCAGCTCTGCATTTCAATAGAAAAGAAACCTCTGTTCATCAGTAGATGTAGAACATCACATAGACTGAATTCACCCGGGGAGGATTTGGAAAGAAGGCTCTAGGGTTTTTGAGAAGACCTTCCTCCCTCCCTAATTTTACAAGCTGAACTGACATGGTGGTCCCATATTGCAGCACCTTGATCCATATATGTCCACTATTGTATACAATATCTACAATTACAGGGAATTATAGCAATATAGCAGGAAATCATATACAGCATAATTTTACACATCCTGTGCTTCCTATTTCTCTCCTAAGCAGGTACCAGTTATAAGCTCAATGAGGTACTTAATGTTAACATAGATGAATTTGTAAGGTAGACTTCCATAGACAAACAATCTTTGTAAAAGCACAGAAATTTTCATGGTGTGATTAGAAATTACTAGCACGCTGCAGAGATCAGTTATGAAGGGGTCTGTCTGTAATCAGTGTCCTTCATTCCTTTTAGTCACCATTAGATTTAAATAAAAGACCAGCAATGTTCATTGACTTTACATTTTTGCGTATTATTTGTCAAAACTTTGATGTACTACCCACGTATTTTCTTAATCCTTTACTGATTGTCTGTTTTGCTTTTAGCCCTTCTGGTATCATGTAGCTATGGGTTATCCCAGATTTTTTTGTAATCAGGGTTGTCCTTTAATTTTTTTTTTATCATTCAGTCTCCTTATATATCCCTTTGGTCTTGGAAAACAAGGTCAGAGTAAACGTGTACTGAATTCAACCTTTCTGTGACTGTTATGGCACTGTAAATTCAAAATGTAACCCCTATTCAACCCTTACTCAAATGAAAACAACACTACTAAATATTTTTTTCTTTTTTATTAGTGTAAGGACCCCTCCAAACCCAACTATTTTTGTTAATTACCATGTCTAAATCGTTTTCAGTTGAAGCACACAATCTTGAGGTAATGTTTCCAGAACTAGTACAATATGTGATGACAAACCTTTATTTATAGAATTATCTTAACATTGTCATTGCTATATTTTCTTTATATATAATAAGATTATTAAGAAAAATATTTTAAATTAATTCATATTTAAAAGAAAATCTAAATTTTACAATTGATCAGCTTAATCAATAGTCTTATCCAAAGGCTGAATTACCTGTATTTGGAGTCTGCGAGAGCTTTTGTCCTGTCTTGTAGAATATAAGACGGTCAGTCCCAAAGATGTCCTCTCCTGACCATACAAATAAGAGTTGCACTAAATTAGTCTCAGCAGGAGTTCTTAGGGCTTGATGAACAACAGAATCCAGGATCAGAATTGTAATGAGTTGTATTTAAACACTCTGCCATTTCCAGAATACATAGTCCCAAATTAAGTGTCTAAAGTCTCTCCAAGTGACAGGAGAGCTTCAGGAACCTATCTGCACTTGCATTTACAGCCATTAGACTTCTCCTGGCACCTAGACTAATCACCCTGTCTCTGAGAAGTAGCAGAGATGAAGGACATGCAAGGCTTAGACCTTATAGACCACTTATGCTGGGCTGTGCAAGCTGAGTTCAGACTCCTGTTCATCCTCAGCTCAGAGGTTTTAACTTCAACTTTAACAATTTCTCATAAATTACCCATTGGCTGCTCTATACATGAATTCACTACTTGTCCTAATGAACCTATCCCACTCTGTACTGAGTAATTAGACACTCACTGAATGGAGAGAAATAAACTGCACAAATTCAACAGCTCAGTATTTAAGACATTAGTGAACAATATGGGAAAAGCAAGTTCCCAAACCCTGTTTGGTGCATACCTCATTACTTGCATAATATAAAACAGTCTGAGCGGGGGAGATTAAACAGAGACAGCCTGCCACAGTGAACAGTTCACTAACGTTCATGAGAGAGGCAGTAGTTGAATCAAAGTCCAGTCCAGCTGAGAAGAAATTTGAAGGCAGGTTCCCCACAGATTAGATGAATGACCTACACCTGGACAAACACCATTGCCTCTTTTTATATTGTAATGGAAATTAAATATATATTCCTACATGGAGCTCCATAAACAAAAGCAACAGAGGAATTCTAGGGTTATGGCACTGGTTTGATTTTAAGCACAAATATGTACAAGCAGCTAAATACAGGCAATGCCTAGAAGCAGAGAGCAACTTTTCTGACTCTGACAAGCACTGAAGGATAAGAAACACCCCAATATGTACCTCAATAACTAGATGTATTTATACTGGGGACTCACATTACAAATAAAAAACATCTAACTGAATTACTGTATTAGAATATATGCCACCCAGGCCTGGAAATTCTATTAAATGATGGGGTATGACTTGACCTTGGTTCTGCATTTTTCTATTCCACTCTGCTTTCAGCAGTGTTTATCCATCTGCAGCCTGTGAACATCAACAAAATTCCCCAGATTCTCTACATCTAGCCCTCTGCTGCAGCCTTTTCTTCTTTATAAAACCCATAAATAGAGACAAATTCAGAAAGGGAGACAATTAATTGCCGACAGCTTTCTGAAAGGATTGCACTTAGCTTCTGATGGAGAACAGCTGTGGTGCACACTCTAATACATGCCATGGATGGGAAAGCATGGTTCCAGCTGGCTGAGGACAGCCACAAGGTCATTCATCAGTGAATACACTCTCTCTCAAGTGTCATGTGACAGATCCAAAATTGTCAACAGCTTTGTAGGGATCTGCCTGTACCTTTTCCTTAAATAAACGCTCCAAAACCCTGAGGTTTTAATTTGCCAGAGCTGCAATGCAATAATTTTTGAAATAGTGAAATCTCAGATCTGTTTGGAAAAAAAAGAAACATAAAGAAACCCAAACCAAACAAAAAAATACAAACAAACAAACAAGCAAAACCCCCCAAAATCCCCAAGAAACCCCATGTACTCTATACTGCTACACTGATTGAGGGTCCAATAATATTTGCTGCATCTGTGGTTTGCAATAAAGTTGGCAAAACATCTGGTACACAAAGAAAGTCTCTACCTTAGCTATATGTTTGCATGGATGCAAATATAAAGAGAGGGTATTTTCCTGCTCTACTCTGCTCTTGTGAGACTCCACCTGGAGTGCTGCATCCAACGCGGGGGTCCTCAGCACTAAAATTACATGGATCTGTTAGAACGAATCCAGAATGAGTGCCACAAAAATTATCAGAGGGCTGGAACACCTCTCCTGTGGAGAAAAGTTGAGAGAGTTGGGGTTGTTCAGACTGCAGAAGAGAAGTTCTGGGGAGACCTTATTGCAGCCTTTCAGAATTTAAAGGGGATTTATAAGAAAGGCAAAGACTTTTTGCCAAGGTCTTTTTGCAGGTAGTGACAAGGCAAGTGACAACAGTCTAAACCTTCAAAAGGGTAGATTTAGACTGGACAAGATGAAGAAAATCTTCTCAGTGAGGATTGTGAGACACTTGCACTGATTGCTCAGAAAAGTTGATGCCAATGCCAGGTAGAATGGGCTTTGAGTAACCTTGTCTAGTGGAAGGTGTCCCTGCCCACAGCAGGGGAGTTGTAACTATAGGTAAGTTTAAAGGCCCCTTTAGTCTGTTTCCAGCAAATGGAAATCTCTGCTTTTGATTGTGTAGTCCTGTGACAAGGACACAGGGACATGGACAACCATGCTTCTTGGGTACAAATTTTAAGCATTCTGGTACATCAGAAGTATATTTTTCTCCCATGTGGAATGAGACTTAGAGCTATAGAATAAAATCATAGAATATCTTGAGCTGGAAGGGATCCACAAGGATCATCAAGTCCAACTCCTGGCCCTGCTCAGGACACTGCAAGAGTCACAGCATGTGCCTGAGAGTGTTGTTCAAACACTTGAAGTCTGTCAGGCTTGGTGCTGTGACCCCTTCCCTGGGGAGCCTGTTTCAGTGCCCAACCACACTCTGGGTGAAGAACCTTTTTCTGATATTCAACCTAAATCTCCCCTGACTTAGCTTTGTGCCATTTCCTCGAGTCCTGTCCCTGGTCACAGGAATGAAGAGACCATTGTCTGCTTCTCTTCTCATGAGGAAGTTATAATTGTAACGAGGTCTCCCCTCAGTCTCCTCTTCTCCAGCTGAACAGACCAAGTGACCTTAGCCATTTCTCACACAGCTTCCCCTCCAGACCCTTCACCATCCTCATTGTCCTCCTTTGGACAATCTCTAATATTCTGTGGTGCCCACTTGGCCTTGCTCCATGACTCCTTCCTTTCCATAGCATGAGAGTACAACTGCTGCATCAGACACTAAATATTTACTTAGTGAGTTAATTTTACAAAGACAGAAAATTATTGCACTCTGCTGGATCTATCTTTGCAGCTTTCAGACACAGTTCCTCTTCTCTCTGCAGCTCAGCCAAAACTGATGAAGCCAAAAGGTATCCCTCCTTTATATTGTTAATCTCATCCCTGTAACAAAACATTGCATGTACTGAGCTTTGAACTAGGCAATAATAGGGTAGTTTGCAATTTATGCCACTGTGATGACTCCTGCCCTTGAGATATATGATGCAATATTGTTTACTGAAGGCAATGGGAATCCAGGCTAGAGAGAGGTTTCTAGAACAGGTTACATCTTTTAACCTGTCAGATCTTCAGTTTATTCACTTATGAAACAAGTAAAATATTAAATGTTTGACCAGGTTTATTTTTTTACTATTATTTATTATATTTTGAATATTTTTTGTATACTGAAATACCATATATGAAAGAAATCTAACCTTTTCTGCTGTTTTTTATCATGTTAAATGGTGACCCTCAGCCATAGAATGAGGTTCAAGATTAATCCAAGATTAATAAATTGCTTCACTATCATACTGTCTTAGTGTTATTAAGGCAAATATCTGCAAGGTTTCTTATACTTAGAAATGAGGAGAAGGGAAAAGTCTAATCTTACCACCAGTGGGAACAAATTGCAATACATTAAAAAAGGTTGTTTTAAAATGGTATCATTGCAGTTTACATTGATTAATTCACAAAATGTAATTTATTTATTTATTTTTAATTATAGTACATTTCTATTGTGATGACCAATCATGCATATCATTAGTAAGTATGGCAAGGCTCTCAAATGAAGATGAGATTGATGACTTTTCATTTATTGATGTAAATAAATCACCAAGTAAAACAACTTGAAGGAATGTATTAAAGTAAAAGTCAAATCACTGGCTCTGTACACACACTGTCACATTAAATAAACTCATACTTCATTTGTGCAGCGGGTGAAGAAAGCTAATTAAAATGACTAAAATTTCAACTGCAGCTTCTGGCACTGTTAATCAGTAAACAAAGTTGAAAACTTCAAATAGGCGGGCTGGCTTCAGAGTCCAGTACACTTGTAAAAACATATCTGAAACCAAAGCTGAAGGAAATAACAGCATTGAAAATAACATTGAAAGTGAACTTGAAAAATTATTAAACCATCCCATAAATTAGCATGCATTTCTTCCTCAAGAAATGGATCTTCTGTTGCTTCTTATTAAACTCCTTTCCTAAACAATCATTTAGTCATGGAGTTACACTTCCTTGAACATTCTGGGGGCAATGAGCTCTGCAGATAAGCACACGGAACCAGGAACCACTTTTTAGCAATTTCAATTCACATAAGCTTCATAAAATCTGTTAAACAATTTCATTTGGGGTGAATTAACTCTTCAGTCTCTCTTCTACTTTTAATTTCATCTTTGTTCCTCAGTTCAAAAGTTGTAGATGAATTTTTGAAAGTCCAAAGGCATTGTCTCATTTGGGAAAAAAATGTGACTTTTCTATGATTTATGCATGTAAATCTTGCCTCACAAAACACATTTAATGCAAATTGAGCAGAAGCCTGTTCCATGCACTGGAAGGTACTTCTAGCCTAATATTCTGAAAGACTAATAAAAATATGAGAGATTTAAACTTATGTATTAACACAGCCTCTACTTGACCCTCTAAAGAACCAGCTTATGTTAAAAAAGTCAAGAACCATATTGCTTGGTTCTGGCCAATTCTAAAAGATTTGTTTGTTGAGCTATAAAAATAAACCAAAACCAAACCTGATATTTTAAAATTTTCTGTCAAATGCAAAAATGAAATTATGCAAAAGATTCAAACAATGTAAAATTTGTTATTCCTTTTCTTTCCACTAGAATAGAAATTTTACTGTGGAAATACATTAAAATACTGCCATACAAATCAATTTTTCATAGATCTAAGCAAGAAAAATCCCACTTTTTATATCGTAAAAATTAAACATTTGTATGTATTCTACGTAATTTTTACTGTAATTTTCAGGTTCTCTTGAAATATTTTTTTTAATTATCATTATTTAATTAAAATTTTGGGTGGATTAAAACAGCTATTCTTTTTTTTTTTTTTTTTTTCCAAAAAATTCTTTGGGAATAATTTTTCTCATAAATTTAAAATAAATGCACCATTCTGCATTCTGCACCATTTTATAGGAAAAAAAAATATTTCCATACAGATCTGTTTGAACCTGAAGGACCCTTTGTCCTTTCTTTTCTTTCTTTTTCTTCTTTCTTTCTTTCTTTCTTTCTTTCTTTCTTTCTTTCTTTCTTTCTTTCTTTCTTTCTTTCTTTCTT
>JAWWEE010000105.1:108242088-108271344 GCA_035221455.1 Xenops minutus
CTTCCTTCCTTCCTTCCTTCCTTCCTTCCTTCCTTCCTTCCTTCCTTCCTTCCTTCCTTCCTTCCTTTTCTTTTCTTTTCTCTTTTTTCTTTCTTTTATCTCTTTTCTTCCTTTTCTTCCTTTTCTTCTTTCCTTTTCTTCTTCTGTCCCGTTTCTTCTTCTCTTTCCGTTCTTTCCTTTCTTGTTCTTTCCTTCTTTCTTTCCTTTCTTTCTGGAAAGCCTACAGACTGAAAAGATCAAAAACTTCAGTGAACACTTTTCAGAAAAATACTTATTCCTTTACATCTGAAGAAAATTTTCATATGATTTTCTTCACCTAACTAATTCTGATGCAAATCTTTTCTGCAGACAACTGACTTACAGTAGTTTCATTCTGATGACTGCTTATCTTTTTTACATAAAATGAACTCTGAGTTTTTAGAAATTTTTGTTAGGTTCCTATGACTTAGAGAAATTGATTCCTAAGTCTTTCAGACAAGGAGCTGCAGTGAGATGTTCAAACCACTGTTTTTTCTTCTTTCTTTTCCTATATTTAAAATAAAATAATTTATTTTTTCTTAATCTATCTGAGCCATAATTTTTTCAAACACATAACTACCTAGAAATCCAGATTTGAGCTGCTAATGTCTCTCCCAGGTTTTTCACTTAGGCTTCCCATTGACTCACAGCAGAACTGTTTTGTCCAGTCTTTCTCCTCATGATCATTTCCAGATGTTGGACATGCTTATATACACAGAGAGATCTCTTTCTCTTCTGCTTCTATTTGCCCTTTCTCCAATCCGTTGTGCACTACCTTAAGATGTTTTATTGGCAAAGCAGAAAGACCCTAATTCTGGAAATCATCATGATGTAGTGAAGTACTTAAGTGCGGGCATGAATCCCAGTGGAACTCCATCAGCTTGAATACATCCCTGAATACGGGCCAAACCAGACAACAAGTAAAGTGAAAAAGGAGGGAAAAGTATCACTAATGTGTTAAGGTAAACAGAAATTCAGCGACATGTGGGGCCTACTAAGTAACACAGTTGGCAATTATAGCAATTCACAGAAAAGAAAAAAAAAGAGAACATTTTATACTGGCACACAGAATAACTCTGAATATCATCTCTTTTGTTTTTAAAGCATTACACCTGAGAAACTATGTATTAAAAGTGTTTTCAGAAAGAGATTCTACTTCAGATGACGCCTTTCAGTGGAAAGTAATCATATAATTTAAAAGCTGGTGTTATTATTATGTTTATTTTCCATTGGTTTGATCACCTGTTTCCCAGTACTTACTCCAGTGGAGGCTCAGTAAAAAAAGTCTTCTGTCATTTCTTAAACCAAACAAGTGGGTCAACAACTATGATTAAGTTGTCAATGTTAATGAGCAGCTTGTTTTAGTTTCTGCACAGAGTAAAAACTTTTTATGTCTCGGAAAAAAAATCCTTAAATAGTTTATAACAAATCATGTGGAATTATGTTTTCTCATGTTCAAATCAGAAACCCATTTATATATAGACGACACCAGCATGTCTCACCTCTTTTTTTTTTTTTTTTTTTTACTTCCATAGTAACTATGAAATCAGGGTAGAAAAACTACTAGACATTTGTTTACACTGTGGTGGGTTTCAAATTTTATTTTTTTTCACCTAACAGTAAAACTTTAGGTTTTGTTAAGGAGAAAAGAACATGAAAAAATAAACAAATCTGTCAGATACTAGAAAGATAGTACACATTCCTACACATCCATATAATGTCCTGTATTAGACAGTATGAACACAGACATGAAGATTTTTTAAAGCTATGCATGTAGTGAATGTAAACACGATGGAAATAAATCCCTAAGCCTAGTTGATAATGAATATCTTGAGGATTCCAGCTTCAAACTTAAACATAATCCAATCTCCTACTGATAGTTTCAGTTTGCTTCTTGGGATTTTCTCAGTCTCTTCTTGTCTTTAGTTGTAGGAATATTAAGGGTTAGGCAAAAGACGAATCTAACACAATAAAATATGCTGCTTTATAGTATATATCTGAATTTCGGGAGTCAGGGTTATCCAAATGGATTTGACTAATGACAGAACATTTGTGAAAAAGTGTGTGAAGACCAAAAATTTCCTGTATTTTAGGACAAAGCAGTATTTATCTGCAATCTCTACCAGATAGAATGATATGCATTATTTATTCATTATGCTTCTGTTTTTAAAGTTTCTGTAGTCTAATCAGGGACTAAAACTACAATTTTGTGACTTGAGAGTATGACTCTGCACTACATAAATGACAAAAAGCCAACAATCAAAACAAAACTTTCACAGATAATGTCTCAGCTAAAAAGAAACATGTCTTCAAATCATTTGGCAAACAACTCTAGAGATTTGTGAGCTACTGCAACAGGAGAAAATGCAGCAGCTTCTCCCTTCTTTTCTTTCCGCTCAAAAACTCGTGGCTGTGTGTGTTGAGGGGGTGCTTTGAACACCCAGAATATTGTGGGGTTAAGTTTCCAGATCAGTCTTGTTTCACTTCCTTTAATGTCACATATATGCTTTCAGCTGCATGGTGTTATAATTCCTTAAATTTGGTGTGCTGTTTGTCAGAAGTGTTTTAGGTAAGCAATAAAAAAGTATAAAAATTGAGAAGGTCATTTCAGCTCCTACATGGTCCACAGGCTTCCTGAGAGAGCTGTGGACTCAGAGATGTGGGCCAGGAATGTGACGAGAGGTCTAAGAGGAAGCAGAAGCAGTGCCTTCAGCTAAACTCTCTTTTCCTTCAACCTTCTGACTCTTTTTCCTACCTGGATTTTGAGATTTTATGTCAGAGACTTGCATAGCATGGTTTAGAGACCCCCCTGAAATGGGAATTTTGTGAAAGAAACAAATGGAAATTGAAATTAATAAAATTTAAAATTGATAAAGGTCCTTTTTTTTTTTTTTTTTCCTACATGACATTGTTCAAATGTTGCTGCTGATTTGCCTTCGCAGGCATCTCACTGATGTCAACTGCCATGAAATGATCTGAAAAAAACATCTCTAGGGACTGTTCTCTCTCTCACACTGTAACTTTCCCTATGTTCACCCTGTCTGAGGACTTTTAATTTCTTTAAATTATTTTCATACACTGCGGAGAGATGTACAGTTGGAGCTTGGTTAGCCTTTTCCTAAGGATGATCAAACAATTAATAGTAGTAAGCTGTTTTGACAGCAACCATACATAAGTGAGGCTGCTGCCAGTGCCAGAGAAAATCCTACCCCAAAACGCACGCAGCTTTCCTCTGCATGAAGTGCAGCAAAGGACTGAAACACAGCTTTGTTTTGTTAAGGATGACAAGCATCACAGTAAAAAACATCTGGAAACTGATGGCCTTATACATGCAGTAAAGTGGAAGGTATCAGAAAATCTGGATCTAGACTCTGAGTCTCCTACCAATCTTTGACAAACCATTTAATCTTTTTGGCCAAGATTCAAGAAATTATCTGGGCTTTTAGCTTCTATTTAGAACCCTAAATTCTTATTGATTTCCTATTGACTGTTCTAAAACAAGCAGAGGCAAAGGTATATGCACAGCACAGCTGAATCAAAAGTACTCTTGGCTGTTTTCATTATGTAGCTATATATATCTATATAGATATATATTTTTAAAACTCTAAAGAAAGAAAAAAAGATAATTTTTGTCTTATTATTATGTGGTTGTGGGAGAAATGGTTGTTTCAGGCTGATCTCAATAAACTGAAAATAATCTCTCGAATAATTTTGGAAAGGCATATCAAGAAAAACAATCTGCAAAGTAGGTTAACATTTCCAAAGTCTCCTTTATATCACCTACATCTCTTGTTGCAGAATTAGGAGAGGGTTGAATAGGAATAAATAAGTTAATTAGATCACTTTGTTTTATCTCCTGCATATAAAAAGTAATTACATTTCTTCTAGTTACCCTTGAATCCATTAACTTGTTAAGATGCATCTACCTGGAAAACATCTTGTGCTCTTAATGAACACCATGGATAATTCAGTTACTCTCTCAGGACGTGGCTTCAGTGGGTAATCAAGCACAAATTTCTACATTTTCGCCTTGCAAACTTTCCCTGGCATCAGGTTTTCCATCACAAGGTTTTGCTACTCTTCTGCTGACCATCACTTAGACACAGTGTAGGTTTTCATAGCTCAAATATAAGATATCCCCACATTTGTGTACTAGGAACTCAAGATCTGAGTTAAGACATTAACTGTGAAACAGATATTTTATGAGAATTTGAGCTTATGAAAAATGTTTTTTTCCAACCCACAAGTACAACTTATAACAATTATTTTGCCCTCTTCAGTTTTCATAAAAAAGATGTTTTTTTTGTTATACTAACCATATTTAGTCTCTTAATTTGCCATTTACTTCCACTGTTTCCCTGAGGTATATATATTTGATATTCAGTGGGACTAGCCAGATGCAGGACCACCTCTGAGGTTCCTTGGAACAGCAAAGATACAACGGTGTAATCCAGGACTTTGTTCCCTGGCTCAGGGCCCTGATTAGTTTCCTGACCCCTTCAATTTCTTTAATTTCACCAATGTAATTTCACAATTCAAAAAAAATTAAAAATATATGAACTGGATTTGAAATCAGACCTTAATTACAGAGCCTAAGGTAGGAAAAATTATAGTTTTGTCCTTGCACAACAGCAGAGAGAGAAAAGAAAATTCAGTCATTGCATTTTCTGTTTTCTTTATTTTCCTTATATGTAGACCAAAAGGGAGAGAAGAAAGAGCATACAGGGAAGCAGACATCTGCTAAAGGCACAGGTTTGAGTGCATCAGACACAAAATCTCTAAGAAGCATTTCTGTTCCAAACTGTTTCGTAAGAACTGTAGTGGGAGGTGGTGATGGGGGCAATCTAAGTAATTTTTCAGTGTAATAAAAAGATCATGAAAAAGAGTTATACCTGTGTGACCTATAAGTTCCCCAGAGATCTTGTATGGCAGAACCCACACCATATAAAAATACAAAGATTCTCGCCTTGGTAACATGGAATTGCTACCTGACAATTTCTGCCTCACCATTATGGGCCTTCTTTCATGCGTTCAAATAGGTCTTCAGCCAAAATTCATCCAAAAGAACATGAACCACTCAGAAATAGTGAAGATCAAAGAGACATTTCTATAAATAAATATATATGTTCATATATATGTGTACATATGTCTTCGATCAGATGCCTCAGTAAAAGGAATCATGGACTGATACTTTAGCGCTTTTCTCTCATACACTGATCACTCCGGTCAATATTGTACCACAACAGTATCTTTCTAAATTCAAATAAATAAATTTATACCTATGGAGTTCCTATAAATTATTTTCAAATATACCGTGGTACAGTGGCACTGATTTTATGAGACCTAATTTTGTCACCTTTATTCCAGTTGAGTAGTTTCTCGTACAATGAATCCTTTCTTGAATCATCATCTGCTTTCTTTATTATTTACTATTGTTATTTACTATTGGTATTTCATAAATATATTCTGCACATACTCATCTTTCTATATGTAAAATATAAATTATAAAACTATTTATGTTAATTATCTTAGGAAACAAGGAAGGTCTTGGAATTCTAAAAAAAAGTTTGCCCTAATGTATTTTTCATAGAGTGATTCACCATGAACATGCAAGAAGAACTGTGTCACAGGCAAGGATATAGGCAAGTGACATAAGCTAAATTACAGTCCTCAAGTCATGGGGTCTCAGCACCTCTCTGAGAAATGTTTGCCTGTGCAATGAGTCCTTTTCCATGAACCAGCCATGAAAGACACTGCTCAATGTAATTCATCCTACCATGGAGTGACAAATGTTCATCCATTATTTCAAACACAACATTCTTACAGATATAAAAAAAGGAACAGTATTTAATTTTGTTTAGTTGGATAATCTAAATCACTGTGTCTATTTTGTTATTTTTCCATTTCCTATTTCCACTGCTCATAACCAGAGAGGGCTGAGAAAATAGGTCACAGAATATTTCCTATGAAACACTTTATTATTCTATACTTATTTCAAATATTTCAACCCTGGAATCATTAATAAAAACTTAGCATCTGAAATATGCTTTTTAAAGACATAAAATCACAAGAGACCTTAAAAGTGAATCCACTACTGCTTACTGAGCTCTACAAATCTCCAGGCCCTACATTTGGTAATTATTTTAAAATACCCAAGAGAATTTGTAGATTTGTCCAATTACAGCCAAAATACTAACATTGATAATCTGCTGTAAAATGGCACTTCTATCCTCATTTCTCATAAAATGAAAAGGAAAAAGTGCCTGTGTGTGAGTTTGAATTTTGGGGGAAGGAATGAAGTCACAAGAAGTGACTAGTAGCCTCAGGCACTGATTTACAAGTTACAGTTCCTTCTCCTCAAGTACATGGAAATTCACATTGCTCTCACAGATTTTGTATGGTCATAGTCAAGTCTGGATAGACCCCATTTTAACTGATTCAGGCCACACATATTCTGTGTCACTTTCCAGAAATCACTGTTCCTGTTCACTGAATAAAGGCAATGGTGCTCTTCTCAGGCATTTTATGAGCCTGAGATACAAATGAGATATAACAGATACCACAGAAATTAGGTTTATATAATGTAGTCTGACACACCAAACCACAAAGTACAGCCACCTGACCAGCGTGAGATGGAAGGAATAGACACTCTAGTGTAAGTGACCCAGTGATTTCCATCCAATTGAACTTGAAAAATCAGATAATACTGGAAATGTCAGAAACATATGTGCCAATGTATTTTAAAAACCCTTTGGATGCCTGTAATTCTATTTCAGGTAAAATATTATCCTACTGACTTGGTGTCACTAACACTGTCTTGATGTCACTGACCTTCTTGAAACTGTACTTTGTGTCTAGGAAGAGGCAAAACTCCCAGAAGGCCAACAGCATCCTGGCCTCCATCAGGAATAGTGTGGCCAGCAAGACCAGTGAAATGATTCTTCCCCTGTACTTGGCACTGCTGAAGCTGCACCTCAAGTTCTGTGTCCAGTTCAGGGCCTCTCAAATCAGGAAGGACATGGAGGTGCTGGAGGGTGTTCAGAGAAGAGCAACAAAGATGGTGAAGGGTCTGGAGGAGTGTCTGTGGGAGATGGGGTTGTTTAGCCTGGAGAAGAGGAGGCTCAGGGCAGACCTCATTACTCTCTACTGTTGCCTGAAAGGAGATTTTAGCCAGTTGGGGGTTGGTCTCTTCTCTCACACAACAAGAGATAGGATGAGATAACATAGTATTAAGCTGTGGCAGGGGAGGATTAGTTTGGATATTAGGAAGAAAATCCTCACAGAAAGGGTGATTAGACATTGGAATGGGATGCCCAGACAGCTGGTGGAGTCACTGTCCCAGTAGATGTTTAAGAAAAGGGTGGACATAGTGCTCAGTGCCCTGGTGTAGTTAACATAGTAGTGTTTGGTCATAGGTTGGACTCGATGATATCGGAGATCTCTTCCAACCCAACTGGTCCTGTGATTTTGTGATTCTCCCCTTCCCCCTCAGCCAGTCCTTCCCCCTGATATCACTTGGTTTCTTTAATCCCCTGGAACAAGTGTTTCCACTCCACACTTAGGACCTCAGACTGTTATCCTCTCTTTCCAAACATCCATTTTTACTTTAATCCATCTAGAGCAATCCTTGCCTGTTTTCCACAGCAGCATCTTCTTCTGTGAAGATGCTGGATCCTTTTAGCTGTTCCTTGTCCTACTACAGGGCCAACAAGCAGGTACAGTGGGAGCAATGAAGGAGAGTCAGAAGAGCTTTCTGGCCTGCAAAACTGTGTTCTTTCTCAGGTTTTTGCAGACAAAGAATGAGCTTGATACATAAACACAAGGGTCGATGCTATTGTGAGGGATTTCCACCCTCTCACTTTCTCTTCCAGTAACAAGAAAGGACACATGAAATCAGAAAGCACTTTCCAAAGTAGTACAGCTTATTCTTATGTCTCTAAATATATACACAAGTCAGCTGTTCAGTGCAGTGTTCTTTTCCAAACTAATTGTTTGGATTGACTTAGGTCTGTGCATGTCCATCCCATCATCTGATAGGAGTGGGACCTGCTGGCAATATTCATCACTGTGTTTTGCTCTCATATGTCACTGACCAGAGCCAGGTGCCTCTCTTCTGTTTGAAGATGTCTTCCAGCTAAGAACCTTAAGCACCCTTAGAACTATTCCTGATTAGGATAAGATACAATCATTGGCATTGATGGGTAAGACTTAGGGCAAGGACTAAAGCATCCTTCAGTGCATCCAGCAAGCACCTGAGTACTTCTAGTGATCTAGCTCTAGGTTTCCTCTTTCTAAAATTGAAACAAAGGCCTTTCAGAAAGATTTTAACACTTTTTAGATACGACATGACCTAACTATCAAAGGACAAAGGTATAAAGGTAATATTGAAAGATTACTAGTCCTTGTGACTGTCTTTCCTTTTACACAGGAAAAGAAATATGTAAATGCACATGCTTGGAATAACTGAATAATTGTATATATATGTGCATTATATATGTGTGCTGTAGTATGCATATATAATCTATATGTTGTATGCATATTTATTGCATAAATATATTTTATATATATGTGTATATACATATACAGTAAAATAAATTTTAAAGCAGAAAACATATTTTACTCTGCCAAGGTAAATAGACTGGTTTGAAGGAGTGAAAAAGTACCAATACAATTTAATTGGGGAACCCCATCTGGCTTCATGGGTAGAACAAAGCTGTGCTAAAAATATGAAGATAGTTAAAGTCAAAATTAAACAAAAATTCCTAGAACAGAAAGAAAACAAGATTTCAAATAAAGTGTGCTTTTAACAGCAAATGGAAGGAAGATAAATAATGGCTTCCATAGCTTCTGGATAAGCACTTCCCATAAATTCAGGCACCTATTAAAATGTGCTTATATGTGATATTAAGTAGTTAAGCCTGTGAAAAAGGGCAAATTTTCTCCTAGAAAATTCAGGGCTGCATCCTTGGGTCAGTATTTTCAAACTTAGAAGTGTAAAACAGCAACTGAACAGCTAGACAATTTCCAAAGTATGTAATAAATTAATCTTGCTGAGATAGATTGGAGCAATTATTCAAAAAGTAATTGGCTTTTGAAATGCCCATTTATTGTAACATTAACTGTTCCCTTAGTACCTAAAAAACTAGGAACACTGTGCTCACAAAGATCATATAAACAATAAAAATGTAAAGAGCATGTAAGTGTTTGTATGATTAATAAATATACTAAAATCCTTTTCCTTGATAACACCTCCTTTCTGAAAAGCGATCTTCTATTCTAATCAAGACAGTTCATTAGGAGCTAAAGAAAATCCAACTTGAGTGTATTCTGAGAGATTTTTTGTGTGACTGCAGGTAAAAGACCTAGGTCCTGACCCCCAGGGTATTTAAGTGATTATTTCTCATTTCATTTAGATTGAAACAATATGAATATGGCATTTTGTACTTCTTTAATGATCTGTACTTCATTATCCTTTCTGAAAAATAGAGGTGGAGAAATTCATTTCCAGGGAGCCTTAAGAGGACATATGCATTAATATATGGTGGGTCTGGCCTGGATTAGTAATTGTGTCTCTTTGTTTTTTACACCTGGGAGGGATTCAGTGATTTAGACAAAATTTTCCATTGCTCTACATTTTTTCTGACCCTAATGTGTGTCAGTAATCTCAATATCTGTCACCCAAGCACAACTCATTATGTGTTAACCTTTAACATAATTTTTCAATTAATCATTAAGTAATGTGCACATTTCTTAAGTGTTTATACCAGCAAATAAGAGGGCCAAGATTTGAGATCAAGCACTGTTATCCTTCTTACAGAATAATTGTGTGCTCAGTCCCTGGCATAGTTTTGGACTGTTTTAAACAATCCCCTGGATAATGTTTTGCCACATTTCAAAAGACAAAGTGACGCAGGAACAATTCCGTGTAAGCAGTCTGTTTGAGGAGTCTCTGCTGGTTAGGTTAGGTTACTTTACTCATGTGAACACAACACAAGGCATGACACTTGTTTTCAGCAAGACAAGAGTGGCTGGCCTCTATCATTTATCAGTTCAGACATAGCCATAGTGCTTTCCACCAGAACCTTTAGTTTATGCTCCAGTGTAGAAAGGCTAATAATCCATAACTACTCTCTTTTTTTACAACAATTTCAAAATATCACAAAGACATTACGAACTGGTTACTGTTTGGATATAGAGCAGTCAAAGGTCACCTAAGAGTCATTAACAACAGAACTTAAGACTGAAATCGTGGTACAACTGTTTTTAAAAACAGATTTCTGACCACTGCAGTTTTTGCATTCCATTTGCATTTTGTCTCTTCCAGATACAGGAATTCACAGATTTACATTTTCACATAAATGTTGCTTGGTGGCAATTCCAGAGATCATCCAGTTCGACTTTTCACTCAGGCCAGGTTATCCACAGTTCTAGCTCAGGTCAACCATCCGTCTTGCCCAGGTACCTTGCTGATCCCCATCTAGTCTAGCAGACATGGGTTCCTGGTTTGATCTTGGACCTCCCTCATGAGAACAGATTTGTCGGGTGTTGCTTGGACTGAGTCTGATCCTGGTTACCATCACCAGACCTGCTCTCCTCCCTTCTCTGGGGGACTGTGCGCTGTGCCTCATCAGTGACAGCTTTTATTCAATTCTTATTTAATCCATTTGCCTTTTTGAATCATAAATAGTAATTTTAAATAATACAATTATCTTTTATTTAAGCCACATAATTTTCTTTGGAAGTAGTCAGCAGCATTCATTTTCAATTGTTCTCAATTTTTTTTCCCAACAGGCTTTTTATCAAGTACATATGACAAAAAAATATGTTTTCATTGCTATTTTTTTCTTTTTAAAAAGTCCTGGCAGCCCTAGATAAACTTGTCCTTTTGACACATGGCCCAGGGCATGTCTTTACTGCATTTTCACTCATATCACATGCATCTTATAAGTACTTACCAGAGGCATGTTTTCAAAACAGTAAACTTTTCACACTTAAGCTCTTTTTAATACTCCTTAGCAGAGACCAGTACTTGCTGCTACAAACCAAACATTTACAGCAAGAACTGAGAGAGCAGGTGAAAAACAGGAATAGGCAAAGACACTTAAGAACAGAAAGAGAGAAGGAAACATAAGTACTTCATATCAAACCTGTGCACTGTTTGTGATCTGTAATTTATTGTACATGGAAAAGAGTGTGCTGTGTTACTTCCCCTTTAGTTTATCTCTGAATCTTACTGAGTCTAAATGATTCTCTGCTTATGCAGGTTGTGAGATGCAATTATTAAGTGCTGGAAACACTTTTATTGACAAGAAGAATGATTTAAAATCAAATACTGAAAGCTGAACATCAGTTTCTGATTCTGCTGTAAGGAAGTCTCCAAAATCTAATGCCACATGGCTTTATAACAAAATTTTAGCCTTTTCTTGGTTTCCTAGTAACTGTTTGAGAAATATAGGAACATGAGCTATCTAAGAACAGATGTGAAGTATTATAAATGAGAATCCATACATGTAGCAACACTAGCAACACCTGGTATAGTACAATTGCTGTTTAAGACCCCAGATTCATACTGAATCTTTCACCCACCAGTACCCCATTTTCTTCTCCTCCTCAGGGCTGCTTTCAGTCCCCCAGTCTGTACTGATGCAGGGCATGGCCCTGATCCAGGTGTAGGACCTCGCACTTGACCTTCTTGAACTTCACAAAGTTCAAGTGGGCACATCCCTCAAGTACATCAAAGTCCTTCTGGATGTTATCTCTCCTCAACTGCACCACTCAACTCAGTGTCATCTTTGAGTTTGCTACGGCTCTGCTCAATCCACTGTGTATCAAGTGGTATCAGTTCTGATCCACTGAGAGAAAAAATACTAGCAACTCGGCGACTAATTTTTAATTTGCATATCCTCAGTAGTTTGGTGATCGTTCTCTAAATCTGGACGAAAATTGTGCTGGGCTACAAAATTTAATGATTTTATAAAAAGAATAAAATGTTCTAAAATCCACTCAAATTATTTAAGTAGGAAAATTATGCCATCGATGTTTCATTTTGAATTAAATATTTATTTTAATGACTTTTTTTGCATTTTATTTTTACAATTTTTAGTTTCCAGCTGACATTTTTAAGCTGTGCTTTATTATCAGTTATCACTTTTCTGTCCCAATTAATTTCTCTAAATCAGTCTTGTATGTTTAAAAATGCCTTAGCTATCAGAAACAATCTAAAATAGTCAACAGAAATATGAAGTACTGCAACTTTCCTCTTCTGAAATAGTTACTCTGCAGAAGTTTAACTATATAGAAAGAAAAAAAAAAGGAAGGAAAGATGGAGAAAGATAGCTGTTGGATAAAAACTATAGGATATTCATTACATCATATTCATGAGAAAATGAAAAATGAGAGACTTCAAGTACAGATGGGAAAATATTCTGACTGTGGTACTTTATTTTTTATTTATTTATTTTTTTAAAGATTAATTTTCTGAGGTGTCATAGCTCAATTTATTTTTAAGTTAGAAAAGCTCACCTAAACATAAAGCCTTCTGGTTTTTATCCTATTGCACAGAAAACAAATAGACATCTTAAAATTTCCTTGTGACTACTTTTTTTTCAGTCACTTCAGTAATAGAAGAGTAGAAGACTGTACTTAGTAAGCCTGACAGTACAACATTTTTAAGGGAAAAAGAAATCCCTTCATCATTTAGCTTAGATGCACAAGGAAAAAAGTATGCACCTTTCTTTGTCCTTTACGTTGAATTTACACTGAGATTATATTTTCTAGTGGAAAATTTCTCCAAATACATTGATTCTGTTACTGATGTTTGGGCAAGCAATCTCTATCAGATAGGATGAGAAATTACTGCTTAATATATTCACACTTGCTTTGATTAGTTCTTATGAGCAATAGTGAAATCTAACATTCCAGTTATTCAGCTATGTGCCAAACTGCCTCCAAAGAATCAAAAATCTAAACCAAATTAAGGCAGTTTGAAATACTTATAAGCTTAAAATGCTTATTTAAAATATTTAAATAGTAGAAAGAAAAAGAGAAAGAAGATGATTCATAGAGCCCCATAATGATGAGTAATTTAATTTCTAATCTTCAGAAATTAACTTATGGCCCAGTACTTGTCTTCATTTATTAAGTTGTAAAAATTTGACTCTGTGAATCTAGTAAAGTTGAAGCTGTAGCTCAGGAAATTCTCCCTTTCTCCATCATGGTATGTAGATATCTGTAAAAAAAAAATCTGAGATTGCTAGGACTTTTAGATATCAGTTTACCTGCATTCTGCATAAGTTCAGGGTTGGAAACCTAAAGAAAAAGATCACTTTCGTTTCCTGAGAAAATGGTTTCTGAGAGATGGACTTTTAGGTGTGTCTGATAGAGAGACAAGGATATTCCACGGAGAAGTTGGAGTTGCATCAAGGCAGGAGCCTCCATTGCAAAAGCAAGTGAGCCACCCAGATGAAAAAGTCTCCGTGGGAAAGTGATGTTATCGTATTGCGTCTCATGAAAGCAGTTTTCATGTGTTGCTTGGTATGCTGCTCTGTAATGCCTCTGAGCATCTGTTCTGCAGATCAAGCCTGTTAATCATTTTTTTTCTGAAACCTGTCAGAAATTAATGTGAAAACCCTTTTAGCTGGCCCTTTTAGCTGCCTGTCTACAAGACAATCTGAAAATGAAGGAAGGATGGTAGAAGGCAGAATTTTTAAGAAGTGATGTGCTTTATTCAGGCCAAGTGATGCTTGTGCTTTTTTTCAGGGCATGCCAGGGATTCAGAGTTTTATTTGTTGGTGATGGGGGTGTTGGGAGACTTGATCTCTGGTCACATAGTTGCTTTTATCTCCGGCTTTGATAAATAAATAAAGCAACACATTTAGAAATTATATTGTCAACCAATGAAATTTCATTATCACCAAGAGTATGAAAGGGCTGAGGATTTAAAAAGTGGAAATTATTATGACTGTTACAACTACTTAGCACTAAGGAAAACAAACAAACAAACAAACAAACACCACAGAAATAGCCACTTAAATCACAGGATAGTACCTATTTCCCTCATATATAGTCTTTAAATGAATAAATCCTACTCTGTTTCAATCAGTTGCTTATGCTACCTTTCTTTATTTTTAAAATTCTGGGGAAATCAGGAATTTCTTAACCTCCAGTGCTTGAGATACACTTCTTGGGAGTGACTAATGATAAATTTCACAACATTTTACTGGTCTTTGTTTTTCTAGTGACAGCAAAGGTATTTCCAGGACATATATTCACAACTGTGACTTTGGAATCCTTTCCCATTACAAGCTTAAGGTCAACAAAATAAGATCACTTAAAAATTTGTGAAGAATAAATGAAGAAAAAGAGGATCAAAAAATAAAAGTGAGTCTAATAAAAACCCTTAAATTAGTATTGGGGAATACATTTTCAATCATTCTTATCTTTAATTAAAAATATTAGATTACTTTGGTTAATAAGCAATATAATATTTTCCTGAAATGGATCTGTAATACTGAAAAACTTGAAAATTTGAAGTAGACTATCATCTGCGAGTATAGAAAATTTATTTTTCTATGTACTGAAAATGTCTTTCAATATACATTTTTTTGCAGTCAAGTTTCTGTTGTCAGTGTATGAAAGGTGGTGTTTTTTCAGTTAATTTATATTAATTTTCTGTTTGTTAAATGAAATAACTGGCTTTACCACCTGAAATGTTCTTGGAGGCAGGCAGCAACTCAATTAGCAAGAATAATAGAGTTTGCTGGTCATTTTTCAGTGAGCACAGCCCATTCAAAAGACCCACAGCCATGCAGCTGCCAATTAAAGAGTCATTTTAGCAATCTTCTGAACATTGATCACTTCAAGGCAAACAGAAACTTATTTGTTAATTGCTTACCAGAGGAAAAAAAAAAAGTAGCAAGGCAAACCACTTTCTTTTTAATACCTGATTTTTTTAATATAAAGGAACCTGTACTTCTTGGCAAATCTAATCTCTAAGAAATATAGAAGAATGCACATTGCTTACCTCTACCTACAAGTACTAGCAAAATGCAAGACTTCTCATGTGCATGAATTAAAATATATTTCTTCACTGAAAAGGAAAATAGTTTGCCTTAATTGTATTGTCTAATAAATAATGCAGATTGCCTCTAGTCATCGTCTTGCTTGTTGACAGTTGCACAGATAATAGGCAACCATGTTGGCTTCGGCTTTTTAGGAGTTGCATTTCAGGAGGTTTGTTTCATCTTGAAGCATAAAATTTCATTAGGAAATAAATGGGTGGCTGTTATATAGCAAACGGCCAGTGTAGGACTAGCTGGGTTTCACCCTTTGCATGATGAATATGGAATTTACTTTGTTGCGCTGAGCAACATGTGGTACCTCAGATGACACTTTCAAGAGTGGCAGTGAGTGTATCGAGGAGTATACATTTCTAATGTAAACTCTCAATTTTTATATGCCTCTGAAATACTTCTAACAGTTCTCCCTGGAAGCTCACTGGGCTGCTCTACCTGCGTCCCAATGAGAAGAGCAGTGTTCAGCTGCACTTCTTTTGACTTTATGTGCTGCAGCACAGACTTTCACTCGAAGCATCTTGTCCATTTCACAAACAATTTCTCTCTTGTCCTGTCACAACCTGTACCAACTACTCAGCTCCCAGTTCCTTTTGCAGAGCTTTATCCGTGCAGTGCTTTGCACTGACAGCTTTCTTCAAGGATGTAAGACATATTCATACTACAGGTGTTTAAAGCATTGCTGAAAACCTTTACTGGCTTCTTCAGCAATCCCCAAACCATGCAGCTTTAACAAACTATGAACCATAATGGCAAACACTGATTTTTCAGCCTCCTAAGCACAGTAAACCTGTCTGGTTAAAATTCTCTAAGGCATCAAGAATATTTCTTCAGATGATCTTTCTTTCTCTGTAAAGTTAAAATAGAATTCATTCAATTACCTATAGTTTCTGACAAAGTAGAAATGTAGGCTAGCTATCTGGGATTCCCTTTGTATTTAGCATATCTCTAGGCAATATAATCAGTGGGGGAATTAATTTAATCCTAAACCAAGTGCCTACATGTGGACCTTTGCTAAGCCTCCATCAACTTTAAAGTAAACCTGTGGAGACCAGCTAAGATATACATGCTTCCTTTGTAGATAGCTGAAGTCAGGTCAGGTGGATATCAGTCCTACTTTTTTTCTTCACTTGTTTCTGCAGTTTGACACTTCACTTTATAGTGTTTTCTTTCAAATAATTTTCTTTTTCTGTCTCTTAGCCCTGGATATCTGCAGAATATTTGGAGACAGCTGATCTTCCTCAGGCTTTGATGTATTCTGTCCCCCAAGATGTTTTATTTTGTTCCCCACTGAATACCTTTCCATTAAAATCCCCAGAGTAAAGAAAAACAAGTGTTTGGCCCATGTTAACAGGAGAGTCAACAACTGCAATACAGAATAAAAAAGTTGATAGTGTCTAGCAAGTTTCATATACAGTCCATAAGAGAGATTTCCAACACAAACAAAACATACTTTTGCAAAGGAGCTAAAATAAATTTGTATCAATCCCAAAATGACACACCATGTTTCTGTAAGCCATTGTACCAGTGTGCAGTATTGAAAAGAGGGCCATGGCATTTTGCATCAATAAAATCAAAGTACAGTGCTAAGAATGATCCTTCTAGTCACCTTTTCTGGAAAAGAGATATACAATGGAACTGAAAAAATAATTCAATGATAATCATGATTAAATATCAACCATAAAAAATGTGTGCTTAAATAGAAAGCATTTTTTGTTTCTCACAAAAAAAAAATCATAGAATTAGAGAATATACTGAGTTGAAAGGGACCCATCAGGATCATTGAGTCTGACTCCTGGCCCCATGCTACAAAGGATTTGGAAAAAAAAAAAAGATACAATATTGCTGGTAGCATTGTACAATTCTTCAGCTCATGAAAAAGAAAAAAACATTCTCATCAACTCTGAGAAGGGCTTCTTCTCCCTTCCTGCTTGGGAAACTAGATAGGTGATACCAGATATAGACATTGAAGAGAATCAAGCACAAAACAACCCCTTTCCATCATAAGATGCTAGTTGGCAAGAATAATTCGTGTTTTAGGTGTATATATATTATTACAATTGCATATCATAAACCCTTTCTGTATGTGTCCCATTGACTTCTTATACAGCTTTTACTCTTCTGAGCATTCTGTTCATCTTTTTCATCACTGTCATGGCAAATTTTCTGCCAACCTCTAGAACATCGGAGCTACACTGAGGTTTGTCAGCAATCAGCATTAGTAACCTAGCAAGTTTCATGGTTAATTCTTTGAATATAGGGAAAGAATTCTCTATGTTTGGTAACCAAGGCATTTAAACTTAGTAATTGCTGTGTAAGAATCTTCTCTATTTACCAATACTTACTAAACATTTGATTAGTACTATAAAATATGATTTTTTTAAAAAAACCCCAAACTATAGAAACATTTGTTGCACAACTCTGGTTTTTATACCTCAGCTGACAAATATATACCACCAGCAGGTATCACACATATTTAATCAATTTTTAGAATACAAATGTAATTCCTTACCCTCAATGATCAGAGGTGTTTCATACACTGTTATATTCCTTTAGTACTTACTTACTGGTCCCAGCTTCTCATTTGTGAACAGTGATTCACACTGTACACTTGAAGTGCACTGATGGGATGAGGAAAAGGTTGGGGTTTGGGTTCCTGCTCTTATTTGGACTGGACAGGATGATGATTTAAAGTTTCTTCTATGTCACAGCAGAATTTTTTTTTAAGAACACCCTACATCTTTCCCATTTATAATTCTGTTCTGTATGGGGGATTTTTTGGTCTGCCTGTTTTGAAGCAAACCTTCTGTATTCTGTAATAGAGCTTTATATCTCAGTCAAAGCAGTCCAAGAAAGGATGCACAACTTGAAAAGTGTCTTCTGTAAAGTATATAGATACTCATAATATTTTCCAAAGAATACACATTAAGTTTGTTCATCCTGTTAGGTTGAAGAAGCTCTGGTACTGAATTCATGTTTCTCTCTTATTTTAAATCTTTTTCTGATCATCTGTAGTTATGTTGGATGTAAAATCACTGTGAAGCTTTTTCTAGTGCTCTTCCAATAACTTGAGGAAATTGCTTTAGTGACTGGAAGACACAATGCTGCTGAGACAACATGGGAACAATTCTGACACTTGCTAGAGGAAGAAGAATTGTGCTTTATGAGCTAATACAACAGCTTGCCTATAGACCAGCGGAGTAGCTCATCTGAAGAGACCTTTAGGGCTTTGAATACACCAGTAGTATGACGTTGAAGTCCTGAAAGTTTCCATCACATAGGAAGGTATTCATTGCTATACTTTTGCATTTGGAGCGAGGCACAGAATATTGTCAACAAATCAGCTTTCCATCTGGTGCCAGTGGGTAGAAACAACACCATACACCACCCCCCCCCGCATCAGACTGGATGGGGACAGCCTGCCCTCACCATGGTCTGCACCACAGGCTGCAGGGCAATCTCTGCTCCAGCTCCAGAAGCACCTCCTACCCCTCCTTTTGCACTGACTTGGGTGTCTCTAGAGTTGTTCTCTCACCTATTATCAATCCTCTCAGCTGCTGTTGTGCAGCATTTTTACCCCTTCCTAAATATGCTATCAAGGAGGTGTTACCATCACCGGTGATGGGATCAGCTTTGGCCAGCTGGCACTGGCTCTACCGGACGTGGGGGGCATCTCCTTATGTCTTCTTACAGAAGCCATTCTGGAAGCCCCTTCCCCTCCCCCTCTTCCCTTTTTCTCACCAGAATAGTATTTTGGGGGTTTAAAATCTTACTTTAGAACAGAAGAAAACGTATTTCTTACTTCTAATTCAAAAACTCAATCACACTTTTTTCACTTCTTCTACAAGAGCAACAAGCATAAAGCAGCATCTATTTTACATTTTACACTAAAGTTTTAAACATCTAGTATGGAAAACTACTATTTTTTTTTTTAATAAATCAAATATTTCTCAGATTTTGTGAGTATTGTCCACATCTGATGCTGGCCAAACACAAGAAGTTTGTTCAGTGATTCATTACTTTCATCAAGCATCCAGATAATATATATTTTATTGCCTTCATGGCTTGGTTTAGGAAGAAAGAACTGAAGTTTCCAAATCTTGTATGGGATATTTTTCTCTTAAGTACTATCAATTCTTGGCTGAGTCACAAGAGTCAGACACAACTTTCTCTTTTTGACAGATCCCTCACTCCTTATCTCCAAATGTGTGGGACAAGTTCAATGTAATGTGGAAGAAAAACAAGTTATAATTCAGAAAGTGAATGTCAGTAATACAAGGATTTTCCATAACCTAATTATTTCTTTCATATGTTATTATTATATTACATATTTCACTTGATACATAATTATAAATACAATTCTGTGCTCTGTTCCATTATTTTGTATAATGGAAAAGACAATATTGCACCTTGGTATCTACAATCCAGTATTAACTAGATTATCCATAAAAGAAAAAAAAAAAAAAAAAGATTAATTTTGAGTTTGCATTGTGGTAGAATTTTCCCTAAGGAAAAGTTCTAGGAACTATTTAATGTATCAGTTTCGCTGGTTGTGCACTCTTTAGTTACAGTGATTCTTCCCTCCAACACAAATTTTCAAAACTTTGATTTTACAATTTACTCTCATGACGTTGCATTGAAACCTTTCTTTTTCTTTCCCGTCCGCCTGCATCTTCAGCATCCTTATTTGAAGACATATAAGGCAAACCAAAAGTGCTAATACCTTCCCAAGTTCTTTTTCTCAAAACCACTGCCACCTGTGATAGCTCTCAGATCAACCACACACCAGGTGCTCATCTTAAACTTGAGCTTTTTTCTCACATTCTCAGATTCCTTAAGATTTTTATATATTTTTATACATTTATAGATTTTATTATAGCAGTATAATTTCTCACACTTAAGGTAGCAGTTGACAGTTACTAAAACCTCTTTCTCATGGTTTGTGCCACATTCTTGAAATTCTGTTTAACGTTCTCTGCAAGGAAAAAGATTTTAGCAAGGACATTTTGTTTGAGTCACATGCACCTGGAAGACGTACTGTAGTCAAAGCAAGATAGAAGGCTCCATACCCTTGGAAAAGCTCCAAAGGGGCAGGTGATTTTCAGATTGGATGTATCCATTAGATACAATAATTAAGTAGTGTTATAAATCTGTAAAAACCTCATACGGTATCCTGCACCTATGTATTTAGCTGCAGCTGAAAGCACTTCCATGAAAGGACCTGATCTCTATTTTATCTATACTAATATTGTCTGGAAAATTCTGTCTTCCATTTTAGGCAACACCTCCACACTTGCTAGAAAAGAAATCTGCTTGGTTTTTTATTCACCAGCATCCTTATTGCTGCTATTACTCTTGCGTTTCTAAACTGATACCAGTGTCCAGGAAGCAGGATTAATCAGATTCTAAGATTTCAAATGATCACCAAAACATGAAAATTATCTTCAAAGTAGCAATAGAGATTTTGACTTCTTCAGTGGAAATCTCCAGTTGTTCTGATATGCCTGCAAAGTCTTAAACAGAATGTAAAAGGTTTTTATGTTATTGTAATATATTGCATATGATATCAATAATAAGCATATTTTTCCTTCCTCTGCTGCTGCCAGATGTTCTGTGAACAATCAGTGCCTAGTATACTTGGCTCCTGCAGTTTGCAGAATCAACAGAAGTTCTAGTTTTCTGGCTTGCTTTGATATTTGAGAGCAAAAGTATATTCCCAAAGAATCTTCATTTTCCGGTTTTCAAATACTGTGTCTTGGCTTTATCTATTCTTTAATCCCTAGCACCTAGCACATTAGATATTTTGTGGAGCCTATTCAGTGCATAGTATAATCCAGTTGTAAGCAGTTTCTGACAAAGTGCAGTGTCAGGACACATGATGCATTTTTGTTTTTGTCTTTTGTGCTGCCAGTTCATAGCAACAGCCTGATTTTGTAGAGCTGTACTGAGACTTTTGGCTGACTGCTTAAATGAGCCACTCAGCTATTTAAATGAATCTTCGTGAGCTCTTTTAAGGATTTTCAGACATTTTCCAGGAGGAAAATGCCTCCTAGCCATTCAAATGGTCTTGATGTTCTATTGCTTTTCCTTCGTGCCTCTCCTCAAAATTTTTGCTTTATCCACTAACTTACTCTTGGTGTAATTCTTTTTTAGGACATTCAGAAGTGCCAGAATGCCACATAAACATAATATCTTCAATATCCTTCAATCTTTTTCCTCTTTTTCAAATATTTCTCCTCCTTGTTTTTGATGTTATTCCCCTCAGAAATTGCTTTCAATTGACTTAGCTTTTCTCTTTTCTCTAAAAATCTTGCCTCGAGCCTTCTACTCCTATCATTCAGTGCAGACATATAAATAGAAAGACATGGGTAATGGCCAGATACAGACTTCAATCACTTATAAATAAAGGAGGAAATATTAACAGCTATAACTCCATGATTTCATGAGTTTGTGTAAGTTCTACAGCTTAATTAACTTCTCCTACCACTCCTTCCAGTTTAACAAAATGCAACATATATCACAGAGTTGCACAGAATCAGAGAACAGTTGAGGCTGGAAGATGCCTCTGGAGATCACCTAGTCCAAACCTCCAGTTCAAAGCAGGGTCAGCCACAGCTCAGGGCACTATCCAGACTGATTTTTAAAATCTCTGAGGATGGACACTCCACAATGTCTCTGGGCACGTTCTTCCAGTGTCTGACCCTTCTTACAATAGAAATGTTTTTCCTCATTTTAAATAGAATTTCTTTTAGTTTGATTTTTGCCCACTGTATCCTGTCCTGTTCACTAGAAATCACTGAAATGAGTCATCTCCTTTACCTCCTGCTATCAGGTACTTATACATGTTGATTGCCCTGAGTCTACTTTTCTCCTGCTTTCTCAACCTCTCCTTATATGAAAGATGCTCCAATGTTTTAATTGTTTTCAGGCTATTCAGGAGCTTCAGAAAAATCCTGGATCATGTGTGCCTGATCATGTGATCCTGGATCCTAATGTCCTGTCCCTCCAGTAGCTATAGAAGAGGATAAAATCTGGAGAAAAAGTTCTGTTCATGTGAGGCTTCTTCCCATGTCTGAAGAAGGTCTCTTTACCTTTTCTTCTTGATTGTGTGATCTGGAACAGAATTCTGTCATGATATTGCCAATGTTGGTTTGCTATCTAATCCTAGTGCATAAAGCTTCAGCTCCCTCATCATTCATCCCAAGGCACATCTCTGTGCATTCCCACTGATCTCTCACATAAGGGGCAGTTACGTCTCTTCACCTTCCTGGATGGTATATATCCACAGCAGTGCTACTCCACTATATCTCTGTGATCCCAATGAGACTGTATTACAGCAACAGCACACACACCTCTCCATGTATAATCTTTTTTGGGATTAATACGCAGTATTCTTTTTCAATACTGTTATAATTCAGTGTAGATTCAAATTGGCAAGGATTTTCTCTTTTTTCCTATAAACCCCAAGATTTCCTTGATGTTTATCTCTCCTCTGGAACAAATACAGGCTCTCCCATCTTCCAGCTGCCAATTCATATATAACATCTGTGCTTACTCACTCAATTTATCAGGATCCTATAGACTATTCATTAGAGGCTGCCCAGAAGAACCAACACAATAACCAAGTGGATTGATTCTATATGGAATTATTTTGTCTTCCATCGCTTCACTAAGTTTCTTAGTGACTTGATAGAAAATGACCCATATTTTACAATACCAATGATAAAATATGCCAGTTTTCCATAATATGCAATAAAACTGCTTCATTGTTATGACTGTTTTTTATGTTATTATGACCATTTTCGCAATGCCATCAGCCTGAATTGCTTCATCTGATCTTAGGTAGCTAAACAAAATGCCTAAATTACTATCTTATCTGTCTGAACTAGTTTGTCTGATACTATTGCTTTATTGTAGCATACTGCAATATTAAAACCTGGTAACAGGGCAATGCTGATCTTAGGTGCTCTGAATTGCTCTCTAGGGAAACCTATATATTTCTCTAGTAAAGAAATATATGTAGATAGACTAAAAGTCTCTACAAAAGCAAAGAGAATGATACAAATCTGGGACATGGTGTTTGGGAGGCTTTGTTAGTCTGACAAAGAAAAACAGTGCAATCAACTCATTGCTTTGTACATACACTGCACTAGTCAGGTGTGAAACCCTTCAAAATTCAAAATTAAAATTTCTTTGCATTCCATAGGTGTATCTTCCTGCAATTTCATCACAAAAGATTTCCAAACAATATAGATATAGTCGTGGTTTTCCTTTGCTGGAATCTCATCCTTTAGATTATCACTGGAGAAAGCCACATGAAGATTTTAAAGCTTCTTCTCCAAATTCTTTTCTGAGTGCCTCCTTGAAAGAGCCATAGCTCTGATACTTGCAATATTGATTCTATTTCAGATATTTCAGTTGGAAGCTTATTGTTGCGACTTTTATTCCCTGAGAAGACATAGCCATGTATTAATCCTGAACTTTCTTTCAGGATTCAAAGAAGGTAAATATCCAACATCACAGAAGCATCTGAAAATGTAACCCAAATTCTTCTGGGTGTCAGAATCACATATTAGAATCATGGAGTTATAAAATGTGTGAGAATTAAGGCATATATCTCTTTGACTGAGGTGTATTTTACTTTAAGTGAACTAGAAAAGAAATGTTGATTCTAACTGAGGCAGACGTGATAATCTACTGACATGCATTCTTTAGAAAATAGTAGCTCTTGGCAGGTATAGAGGTTGACTGCCTATTGAATTTGGCCTTAGGATATCCATCTTAGGCAGGGAGTTTGCAACTAAACCAGACATCAGGTTTGCATTCAATAAACAGGACAGGCGAGACAGGTCACTCTTTGGTTCTGGACAACATAATTGCATCCCACAGGACAGCAACGATTCTGGCTATTTCCTTTTCCCCGTGAGGAATCTAGAGGCTCTGCTCCTCTTATTAGCTGTTTTTAGACTTTGTCCCATACTTTACCAGGATCCTCTATTGTCTCATCGTGTACATTCATGAAAATAGAAAGAGACAGATAATGATAGAACACAGATGCTGGTTATCTGCAAAGAGGAAAAATATACTCCATCAGAAGCATTATAAAGTTTTGTCAGTGCCCAGGACAATGATGCAGCTTGCCCTTCTTTCTCTTTTCTCACTTCACTCTTCATTTTTTTTTTAGTAGAATGTGTCACTGCTTCACTGTCCTTTTTATCTGGGAAGGAGAACATAAAAAAGCCACACCTGATTCTTCAACAAGCACAAGGATCCTCTCCATCTTCTCACCTACCAGCCAAATCCTATAATTGTAAGGCATCTTTCCCCATAAACTACTTCTCCTGTATCAACTCTCAGGCTGAGACCTGAGCTGCACTGAAGATAACCATGCTAGTTCCTTCTGCATGGTGCAATGGTTTTCACTAAACTTGCAACCAATGTATTTCTCAGTCATGAACTAGAACTGATCAAATCAAAAAGAACCCTGATCTTCATTTTGTCCTTTAGTGGCTATTTTTCAGCTTGATCATTTCCCCAAACCAGATTACACTACGAGCTACTCTACCAGCAGAGAAAAATATGACACAGAGAAAAGTGTAAACTGTTCTACTTTTTCTCTCAATAATTTTTGACCCAAGTAACCATCAAATTATGCTTTCATGTTACTGCAACTTTCTTTGCTTGCCCCAGTCTCTTCTGCAGCAAGATTACTTCATAGGTGTGGTATATGCTCTATGTGTGGTATCTGGTTCTTTATTCTATGCTTTTGTGTTTAATTTTATTTCTTCTTAAGTAAAGTTGGAGTATAACTTACATATGTAGGTGCACGTGCAAAAGAAACAGAATTATAGAGTAGTAGAAACACTGAATCATTAAAGTTGGAAAAAACCTCCAAGATTGTTGAGACCAATCTTTGACCAAATACCACCTTGTGAACTAAATCATAGTGCTAAGGGCCATGTCCAGTTGTTTCTTGAACACTTCCAGGGATGGTGACTCCACCACCTCCCTGGGCAGCACCTTTCAATGCCTGACCACTCTTTTAGTGAAGAAATTCTTCCTGATGCCAAAGCGGAACCTCCCCTGGTTAAACTTGAGGCCATTTCCTCTTGCCCTTTTGGATGATTTTGTTTGCAAGGGACCTTAAAGATCATGCAGTTTCAATCCCCTGTCAAGCATGAGCACACCTTCCACTAGACCAGGCTGTTTAAAGCCCTATAAAACCTGGCCTCGAATGCTTCCAGGGCTGGGGCATACCCTAAAGACACGTGTTTGCATTTGTATGACAGAAGAAACAATATTACTTTCAAATTTGTTTTTATTCTTTGCCATTTTCTTTAAAGTACAGATTTTCTGATTGGCCATCACAGAGATCAGTGATAAGCCTACAACTCAGGTGAACAAAGATTTGTTATTAAACTCGTTAAAGTTAGGCACCTTTTTGGCTGGGTAAATGAGTGGGTACAGAAACCAGTGAGACAACAGGCAAGGAGCAGCTAGAGGAGAATGAAGTCGGAGCAGCCATTCAAAGGGAGAACTGTGGGTAACATTTCATGGCTCAATTTCTTAGCTAGGATTGCTTCAGCTCAGTAAAGTTCATATCAGCACAATCTTTCTAAAAAAAGGAAATACAAATGCTGTTAACAGACAAAGCTACTACATCTGCGTTAACTGATGGGATAAACACAGGTGTAAATTCTAAATATGGGTGTTATATCCCAGTGCTTTTAATTAGCTCTGAAAGAAACTATTGTAACCTTTTGTTTTGCTGAGTTTTGTTAACTTTTGCATGCCACAAAAATTAGTCTTTGAGTTCTCATTAGATAAAAAGGTTAATTTCATCTCCTATGGCTAGTACATACTAATTAATGTTCTAAAGTCCTGCTGTACTTTTACCACAAACTATCTGGTCAATGCTAGTTGCAATACATCCTGTCAGCTGACATTTTAAAATTCATATAGTCCTCCCAAGAATTGTAATGTGCATTAGGTATCAAATTCTATACACTATCATCATGTATCACAAACCAAACATTTTAATGGATCTATGACTTATGAGCATTTACAGAAGAGTCATTTAATAGATATTTAATAGATATTAGAAAAAAATTTTGCTACAAAGCTAACAGTGAGAAAAGTAATTGACATGATGTGTGTTTCAAGAAATTTAAAAAAGTTGCTGAGCCTTAAAAGATAAGGAGTTGTGAAGGGAACGGGAGGCTGAGCTATCCTTTGCTTTAACTTGTCAAAAATTTTTCACTCTCTTTTAGCCTTCTGGTGACATTTTTGATGCTTTTGGATTGTAACCCAGTGCATGAGAAACACTGACACAGAGCCTAAGCTGTGTAAATGCAGTCAGAAGTTTTCAAGACCTCCAACACTTATTTTACTGAGAAGAATGTTTACATTGATTTCTGCTCCTAATTGATTTGTCTTTTGTGCTAGAATAACAGTGAAGAGTGTTATTAAAAATCTTAAGATGTAGACAAAAGAAAGTCAGAAAGAGCTGCCATGTAATTCACAACAGTTTATGAGCTACATGTACTGTACTCTGTACTTTTCCCAGCCACTGCTGTGATAGCTAATGTCTCCCAATAGTGCAAGTGACACTTACTGATGGCATAGTTTTATGTTAACTGTATTCCATTAGCAGATTTCTGTGTAAATCCCTAGGATGCATTGATTGATAACATAACCCCACATGGAACTTCTGTACAAAGCCCTTGTATTGCTGCACATCACACTAACTGTATATCTCAGAAAAATTTCCAGTAAAATTGCAAAAAAGTTTTGCCAGTCCAGTCTTGTTCCATGTATCTCCTTTGAAAGAGGTCCAGGAACTTTTTATTGTGCCTAAGCTATGTATTTGTATGAACCATGAATCCAATTAATTTAGATCAATTTGTGGTAGAATTATGGAGTCATATGAGATGCACAACTGCCTTATTAGTGAATAAGACAGCTAGTTATTTAGCTGGACTATAGGATTACTGTGAGTAAATTAGTTCCTCACATATATTATCCATTTACTAAATAGTAAATTCATAACTACTTTCTGTTCCAAAAAATTATACCAGCCACATTTATATACAGACATAGCACAACTGTGAAATATGTATCACAAGGCACTGTAATAAAACAGGGCTTATTCTATTCCTACTTTCTGTGTTTCAGACGATACCTGCATTAAGCATCAATCTTTGCTTTTTGTTAACTGATCAATATTTTGAGCTCTGTTACTGAGGTACATTGCATTTAATTAATCTAATAAAGATGAAATCATAGCCCTGATGAATTTATTGTTAGGACTTCCCTTAATTCAGGTTAAGAACAATTCCACCCAGTAAGCAGCTGATTGTGACTACTATATAGGCAATTACCTGTTTAGGAAATTCAAAATTGAAATGTGCTTCTTAATTAAGGTTAGATAGCCCTGTGTAACTTTAACAGATCCAGTTTGTTAATGCTATCAAAGACTGAAAGATTTCCTTCTACAGAATGAAACATGTTTGATTTTGATCACTCCAGTTGACTAAAGGACATCTATCTTTAAAAGTATATGAAAAGCGAGCAGATATCTTAGACTCTGACAAATATTTTTGTTCTTTCACTAGAACTATGCAAATAAGTTTTCACTTTCTCTAGATGTTGGTTTTGGAAATAAAAAAGTCTTTGAATATTATTTTCTGCTGTAGGACATCATTAGTGCTATCTATTTTAACTGTCCCATGCCTAGCATTTATTACAAGCCACAAAGTATACCTGAATATTATGGTGCAAAAGCAGAATACAATCAAATTATTCTGTCAACCTTTCGACCGCATGACAGGAGTGTGGCCCTGTTATCTTTACATTTTATTACAATGAAACTTGGAGTGAAAAAGTGCAAACATCCATGAATTCTTAACTACAACATCCATAGCAAACTGAATACACTTATATCTTTGCATAATGTATGCATTAATCCAAGCTGCAGAGAAAGGCAAACCTTAGACTAATCATCCCCCCAGACTTCTCACTAAACAGCTATAGGGCAAATCTCTTCTAAATGTAATTCTGTCAATTACAGTGCAACTGCACCAGGGATAAATATGGCCCATTGTCACCATGATTGATGATTTGGTTACAGTGGGTCAGAATTGGGTCGTAACAAGAATGTTGTTTTTGATAAATCCTCCTCACTGACTTTCTCCTGTGACATCCACTTAAAAAACAAACAAATCCGAAAGACCACACTTTTTAACATGATTTGTTTCATAGGGAGGAGGAGGCAGTCAAGGAAAAATTAAAGTCAGTAATGTTCCTTTTTGCCTAAGGGGACCATTCACACATTATAACAATAGGGGGAGTTGTTGATTTCGGCATGTACTTTCTGCATTTCTATTTGCATTAATGAGAGCTTTATGCAACGTCCCAGGAGTATCAATGGGAGAATAGATCATTAGGAGCCTGATAACTCTATTTGTTACCGAGTATGAACTTCCTTCAGCACCTGACTTTAAACCAAAGGTAGCTGAAAGTTCTTGTGCTGAAAAACAATAACGCTTCAGGAACTAGTATCATTCACACCAAAGTAAGTATTTTCTCCTGCAGGAAATCTCAGCAAAATAATATTCAGTAGTCCTATATTTTACCACGACACTATGATCACCTGAAATAGACGGGTAGCTCTGGCTTCCAGCACTCTGCTGCTACCAAATTCACTATCAGTTTTACATTATGTTTCTATTACAGCTGGCCATTGACAATGCCATATACTGGCAGCTTTTTTTACAGAGTGATTGTAACTTTGTTGCACACTGATTTTTGTTTTTTTTTTTTCTCTCAGGAAAGCATACTGTTTGTCACTGAGAATGTTTATGTTCTTTAATTATGAGCTGATTGCTTCTTATGTAAACCTTTCTATCCTTTTGCCTAGTACCAATTTTAAACTAAGCACAGTATAGCTACCCTAGGTCAGTTTGTTTGCCTGTTTAGTACTGAACACTGTAGTTCATCCAGTCCTATGGAATTTCTTCAAGACTCTTGGGAAAAAAAAAACGAAAAGAAAGGAAAGAAAGGAAGAAAAGAAAGAAAGCAAGAAAAAAAGGGAAAAAAAGAAAAAGAAAAAGAAAAAGAAAAAGAAAAAGAAAAAGAAAAAGAAAAAGAAAAAGAAAAAGAAAAAGAA
>JAWWEE010000105.1:108271444-108297403 GCA_035221455.1 Xenops minutus
GAAGGAAGGAAGGAAGGAAGGAAGGAAGGAAGGAAGGAAGGAAGGAAGGAAGGAAGGAAGGAAGGAAGGAAGGAAGGCAGGAAGGAAGGAAGGAAGGAAGGAAGGAAGGAAGGAAGGAAGGAAGGAAGGAAGGAAAGGACAGAGGGAGGGAGGGAGGAAGGGTATCATAAATGGACTGCAGAGCTCTTATTAGAGCTGCTCTGAACTTTACAGAGCTGACATGAGACATCTGTCATTACTGGTAAGCATTATTGGATGTACCCAGACACTCACAACAGTTCTATGTTTGTATTCTGGTCTCATTAGCTCCTGCTCTCTCAAAATATATGCTTAAAGTGAAGTTTTCTTTTCTGTTTTCATAGATCTCCTTCCCAATATTACACTTACAGGTTTCACAGGGCTTGTACTCCTGTGCCCTTCATTTTCAGATGTAAAACTTGAAAGTGGGTTGCAGACGTTGCTGCCCCTTACTGCTTTTCATTAGAGCTGTGGCAATTGCTGCCTGTGAGGCAACTTCCCAGTAAGTCTCCATAAAAATGAGACAAGCTAGCATAACAGCTTAAGTGGGAGCTTTTTCTAATTTCAGATTGATTGAAAGGTAGTAAAGAGAACTTAAAGTTTAACAGAGGGATATAGGGAATAAACAGCCTTTGATAAAGAGGAGGTGATGAGCGAAAAAGGAGAAAAAGTAAGATAGCTAAGCAAACATTCTCACCAGGCATAACTACAGACATAAACTGTTCTTAAATTCTCTTTGTCAAAAACAAGAATGCATTTACTCCTCTTCACTGTCTACCAATAATCAACTAAATTAAATTTTATAGGATTTATCATCCTTTGATCTGCACTTCCCATGGGGGTTCATGGCTGTTAAGATGTGTTTATTTCTGCCTGAGGCAGATAAAATCTTTGGATTTGGGATGAGAGGCAGGGTCAGAAGATAAACAGTTTCCCAGGACTGGTAATCACGTAGAGATGAAGAATGCTGACAGCAGCAGCAAACCAGAAAAGAGACTGAGAATGTGATGTTAACTTTGTAAAGTAAGTCAGTGATGACAAAAATCTTGGTACATATTAAATGTTTCATAGAACTTTTTCTAGTTAATAATGACATCAACCCATCAGAATCCTTGAATTTTCAAATGCTACGTTATAAAGACATGGCAATTTCACAAATTAAGTCTTTAATCAGGACAAAAAGACCAAGATGAACTAAGATAACTCAGTGTCTCACATGTGTGGTTCATAACTGTCAGACATCAGTTCTGTTCCAGCTTATAGTTGTTGGTTTTAGGCATTGTAAATCTGAACAGGTTCTCATACTGCATTTGTACCTTGCTGTTTTTATCAAATGCTCCAATTCTTGCCTATTCATCTGTCAGCTACAGGAACATTTACAGCCATGCAGCACCGTATAGAGTATATACTGTATACAGTATATACAGTATAGAGACACCAATTTGAGTTCATTTTGAGAATCAAAAGTGATATAAACCTATTACAGCACAATACCAGCATAGGCATAATTTCTTCTGACCTGAAGTAGTGCCACCACAAAGCTCTACAGTAAAGTGCTGCACCCAGCTCTGGGGTCCCCAGCACAGAATGGACACCAACCTGTTTGAGTGAATCCAGAGGAGGGTCACAAAGATGATTAGGGGAAAGGAGCAGCTCTGCTACCAGGAAATGCTGAGAGAATGGAATTGTTCAGCAGGGAGAGGAGAAGGTTGTGAGATGACCTAACTGTGGTCTTCCAGTACCTAAAGGCAGACTGCAAGAAAGATGGAGAGGGACTCTTTGAAAGGACATGGAGTGACAGGACAAGGGAGAATGGTTTCAAACTGAAAAAGATGAGTTTTAGATTAGATATTAGGAAAAAAACTCTTGCCAGTGTGAGTTCTGAGGCACTGGAACAGGTTGCCCAGGAAAGTTGTGGATGTCTCATCCCTGGAGGTTCAAGACCAGGTTGAATGGGGCTTTGAGCAACCTCATCTAGTGGAAGGTGAGGTGTCCCTGCCCATGTCAGGAGGTTGTTGGAATGTTTAAGGTCTGTTCTAAATCAGGCCATTCTGTGATTTCATGATTGTATAGGGTGCCTTTTGTGCACGTGATCTCACCTTTAAAGTCCCTGAGCAAAGCAGGATTATCAGGAGCAGTAGGGACAACAGGCAGTGTTTGCAAAGACAAAAAAGGCACCTGCAGCGCACAATGGATTCTATAGGTCTGTGTGCACTGTAGTGTGGGTTCCCAAATATGCACAACATCTCCGCTTCTGTTGCATGTATCCTCATCATCTCAGTGCATGACCAGGAAACAAGCCATGATGAGCTCTAGAGGTCCATTGCTGCAGATGATCTGGGGGATTATGACTATGCTGCACCTCAGAGAGCACAGTAGCTGTATTATCCAGATTCATGGGATACCCAAATTCCAAGCGAGGCAGTTGGTCAAGATGCAAGCTGCATGTACCTCTACAGCTGACACAGGTAATCCTCAAGAACTGTTCACATTCCTGTCCCTGTTTCAAGGATGGGTTGATGAATACAAAGGATGCATAAGCAGTTATATCATATGCAGAATAAAGAACATTTTGGAAAAAAAATCCTACTTCCCAGTAAAATACCTCAAGGTTCACCTGGCATCACAGTTGTCCAGTAACACAAAACAGAATTGAATCTTTCCATATGATGAATTTCCTTCAGCCTGGCTGAGATAAGGGGAATATTTTCATATTATCCAGAAGGTAAGAAGGATGTATATTATTCACCATCTTATTTGTGGCAAAATAAATATGTGATTAAAAAAGAGAAATGCTTATTTGTACATTTCTGCCATGGTATGTAGTAAAAGGTTCCTGTAATGGGAGTATGTTATATCCATTTTACCTGAAAAAAGACATAAGGATATGTAGGTCATTTGCTAGGATATTACCTGGAAAGAAAGATCACTGGGCTAACTGAAAATGATGGGCTTTCTCCTAGACTTGCCCAGTAAAGATCTAATTCTACATTTATCCCCCAGTAAATTGCCATCTTTTTACAATGGCAGACTCTACATTTAGCCCCCACAAAATTGCCATGCCCCTGTATGGTTAATGGAAATCTAAAATTTAATTATACCAAAATATAGTTCTAGTCCCATCTCAATGCCCAGAACTATCTTGCCTGATCTCAGTTTACCTCTCCTAAGGAGTAAGAATGTTTCATTTGTCCTGTGTCACATCTGCAAACCCCATGCATGTCTGGAATACCCTGGGTCATCTCAAACAGCTCTAGAGGCTCCTGAACAGGCAATTGAACAGGACTCTCAGTCAGTGAAACCTGAAGAAGAACTAAATTCACTATAAAGAAGGTAGTAAGGCAGGACAAAATTGTGTAAGCATTAACATCTGGAACAATTTGAGCTGACAAAGTACCTGAGGTAGGTAAATACAGCACAGGGTTTGCAAGAGATTTTTCAATGGCATCAAAAGCGACACCTACATTTCCACAGCTGATCCCAGTCGTAATGCTGATGAGCCACAGCACTCTGTTGTTTGTAGTGACAAAATGTAATGGGTGTACATGCAGTCACTACACTAGCCATCCAAAATTAGACAGATTAAAGTCCATCTCTGTTTTTCTGGTAAGATAAATGCAGTTTACCATGTACTTTATCCCATCCCAAAAAGCCACTCCTTTTTTCGGAGCAATTCATCTACTTCTTTTCATTGACTATAAAGAGTGCAAAGAGTACTACCTCTGATATTTACAATATTGATGTCTCTAGTTCAGTGAGATGGATCTTCTCAAAAGTCAGGGGCGGGGAGGGGAGGAAGCAAAACCAAAAACATATTGTTTAGTTTTTTCAAAGATGTATTTATACCCTTTCAACCAGGTGTTCTGGGCTATAAACTGTGAATCCTACAGGAAAATTAGAAAGATTGGGGCAGTATTCCTCCTGCTCAGCTCAAGGCACTTGAATACATTTACAGCTACTTGTTATTTCCATTCCGCATCCCAAAATAAGATGCCAAAATCTCCCTATGTTTCCTCCAAGAAGTATAGGACAGGGTTCAGGTGCAAGGGGGTAGCCTACCTCACTGTAGTGAGGTGCTGGCTGCAATAGGAGCTCTCTGACACAGAGGAATCTTATGTTATCTTCTCACAGAAGCCACCCCTGCACCAGTCTTCTGGCCAATACCCCCCTACCAAAACCCTACTACGTAATTCCAATACAAAAGGAAAAAACAGTCCACCAGAGACTTACCTCCTGTGTTCACGTGCATGACTGCAAGGTGAGCTGTAGAAAATGTGCAGGGCAAAGCGCCCAGCTGTACTGAAGACCTTGTGCTGACAGGATATTCATCACAAGTGAGTGAAAAAGCAGGAGGGAAATTGTAGAAAACAATGATGAAACACTGCAAGAAAAAAAATAAATTATAATCATTTCTTGGAACATATATCTGAGTTGCAGCTCCATCACAGTAGAGAGAATCCTATCACAGCTTTAGCTTTAGGCTAAAGCACCAGAAAATGATACAAAATTCATTTGGTTACAGAGTGTACAGCACGTTTGAACAAAGCTGTTCAACTAGTGGTCATTTCAGTGAGAAAGTATGTAGGTCTTTGTAAGGATGGGGGAAATATTCAGTTCTTAATTGATACTGCCCTACTTGAGCTGCTGTGTGGAATATGAAACTTAGCAGTTATATGAAAGTGGGAATATGCCATGGTAAAGGTTGGTAGTGCTATTTACTAGAACATGGGTGGGCCAAGTTTCATGTGTGGGTCAAGTTTTGTGATTGAGCAAATATTTGCATAATCTCTCCACAAAATCATTTCTGTCCATCACAGAAATTGATGCAGGAGTTTTCAGGTAGAAAACTAAAAGTTATATGAAAAAAACAAGTGAGAAAAAGGAACCTTTGCTCTTAGAAGCTTCAAAGTTTACATGCGTTGAAGAAAAATTTGGATTTACCTAATGAGTGCAACCATCTTTACCTTTTCTGCCCCCGTACTTTCAGTGTATTCTGTATCAGAGGTACAGTGTCTTTGGTATGCAACAGATGCTGACTCCTCTGTCTTGCAAAGGATATGTTATAGGAGGAAGATTTCATAAAGAAGGAGCATATAAAATGTTTATCTTTACAATTTTTAGTTTGTGTGCAGTTTTATATCAATTTGGTTATTTTCAAAGCTATTTTTGTGGGGATTTTTTCTCCTCATCAGCACAGCCATTTAACTGGCTACCCACTGAGTTGTTCCAATTAACAGGTACCCGTACCATTATTTGTCTTCTTAATTTTTGTGCCATGAAGGTCCAGTCATTAGAGTTCAGACTTTCCTTCTCCATGATGAATATGTAAGGAGGTGCTCTCACCTCACCAGCACAGTCTATATTCACATTTTAGTTAACTTAGACAACTGATTAATAGCCATGTGTTTAAGAAGCAGGGATGTGAACTGGATTTACATGACTTCTGCTCACATTTTTTACCTTTGAAATGCCTGCAGTCTCTAGGACTGGGAAACAGGTGGTTCCAAAGTATCAGTAAAGTCATTATGACTTGTACTTTGACATTCAGAGGGAAATGCACTCACCTTGGTTATTCTGTCTTCTCTAACGAGAACACCTAGGAAAGTCAATAGTTCCTAGAAACAGAATATGACACATTCACTGTGTCCCAGTTCATCATCAGTTTTTTGCCTGAAATCCACAAATTTGCACAGCAAGGAAAAGAACTCATTCAGTCCATTCAATCTCACCCCTTCTCTCCTATTAGCTGTTTAGGGGCTGCACTGCAAGCATTATAGTTTGAAAAGGTGAAATTTTAAATTCTATGTAGTCAATTATAAAGGACTATTATTACCTATGTCACTGAAAGCAAAAGTGCACCCCTCATGCAGTAACACCTACACAATATGTTCATAAATTTCATGACAATTCTGACATCTTCTATGTTTGCAAGGCAACATGCCCTCCCTCCCACCTCCTAATCTCCTTCATCTGAAAGAGAAATGTATTTTTAGCTGCCTCAGTGGGGCCTAAGGCATTGATTTATGAAAATAAGGTGGAAGAATTCATGAATTTTTTCTGACCTCCATCTCTCATTCCTTAGACATTTCTATTTTAAGATGTTTAAAATGAATTGTCCTAATGTGGCATATTATCACCTTGGTGCTCTGTATTTCACATTACTCTACCATGCATGCATACATCCCCATACACCAAAATTATCTGAATGTTACTTTTTATTGAGTTTAAAATGTCTTTCTGCAACTTATTATTTTACTCTGATTGTGATGTATGTTTTTTTGAGTACTGAGTCACCCTACAAATCCTCTTGAAAGAGTGGAATAAATTCCTAAAGGTACTCCATAAATGAGCAAAGACAAGCAGATGAAATTGTAGCCATTTGATGCAGAGATTTTTGTAATATAATCTACTGTAGCTAAACCAGTTTCTCATTTTTCTCAGCTCTTGATTCTGCAGTAAGAGCCCTGCACTTCACATTCCAGTGACCTCCACTGCTCATGCTAATTAATTCTTTGGCAGTGTTACTTCTGCTTTATATAAACATCTTTGATAATATAAGTTGTTCTCCATCAGCAATATTGTTATGTATTTTAAAATGCAAATGAAAATAAAATTACAAATAAGTCTCAGATTATGAAACTCTTATCCACGGAAAACTAAACCTCTTCATCCAAATGCACCAGAAGTTGAGGGCATTTTTAAAGATGAGAAATTCCTATTTTCACTCATATTTGGGGAAAAAAAAAGATTATTTTCTTAAATATAATTTTTCCAAGATGGTAGTCATATTTTCCGGACTATTCTTCAAGAGTTTTTTTCTGGTCAGAACTTTAAAAAAAAATGATACAATTTTATACTCAGTCTCACTGGGTGAAAATCATCTGTTTGCAAAGAGCCACCAAAAAGGCAACACACCACTTAATTCCTATTTAAACATCTGCTTCTGCTTAAGGCAGATACCGTGTGGTGTCAAACTTGAGAGGATCTTTGTGCTATATTTACCCTGGGTCTACAGTGAATTTTACCCTGTGATGTCATGCTGGGGGTAGCATTTTAGATAGAATGAATGATGACTTGAAAGTAGGAGGAGAGGCTTCACTATTTCATTTGCCATAGCTGTTTTGTGAGTATGTTCTGTTTCAATCCTATATCCATACAGTAGTTAAGGCTAACCTTTCAGAAGACATTTGGAACAGAGCTTCACCTTTAAGGCAACGAGAGGATGAAACCAATCTAAGTGAACTGGCCAGCAGGTAAGAGCTATGTTGGCTCAAACAAATGTAGAAAGTCAGGTGAAAGGGCCATTAATAATAAAGAGACATCCAGAACAAATGTACTGACTTCACAGCTGAGACAACTTCTGTGAATAATAATATTACTGCTGAACTTTGCAGAACACATGGAGTTGTCCTTGACTTTGCTCTTCTAAACCAAGAAAAAAAAATCCCTAAATCTGCAATATCTTGCCACAAAACTTCCTTACTCTGCTAATATGTAGTTTCTAAGGCATATAGGTGACACAGATAAAGAAATTCCTACAGAAAGCTAAATTAAAAAAAAAAAAAAAAGACAAATCCAATAAATAGTCATCTTCATAAGACAGAGATCACTTTGTCTGAATGTTGACTTTACAGAAATTTTGATTTAGTGTTATTATGAACAAAAGGTATTTGCATCAAGGAAATATCATATTTATTTAAAATCCAGTGCAGTTAACACATTCAGACACATAGCAACAGAAGTCGTCCTTCCCTTTTGCTTCTAAGGACAGATTTCTAATTACTTACTCTGTGGCGACACATCACATAATAATTTGTTGAAAATAGAAAACACTGGAAAATAATGTTATAACTTATGAGCAAAGTTGGTTTTTCTTTTTTTTTTTTTTTATATGTGAGGATATTCTTAATGAATCAGGAAATCCAATAGCAGAATTAAAAATTATGAGAATATACACTGCATTTAAAATTACTAAAAAATCATCTTTTATGTATCATGTGGGGATAAGGGGGGGAAAAATCCATCCACCCATTGGTTTAGAGTATATCAGGCAGTGCAGATTGTCTGTAAATGGGTAGCACAGATTCTGCCTATAATAGTAAGTTTGTGGGTACCTATGGTGTTGTTCACTTTTCATGTGTGCTTTTGTCATTATTTATAGAACAGGATCTTAAAAAAATAGAAAAAGGCAGATGAGTGACTGTGCTGATTTTGGTTGGGGTAGAGCTAATTCTCTTCATGGTGGCTAGTATGGGCTGTTTCAGATTTGTGATGAGCACAGGGCTGATAATATACAGATGTTTTTACTATTGCTAAGCAGGGCTTATCCAGAGCCAAGGACTTTTCTGCTTTCCATACTGCCACACTGGTAAGGAGACTGAGGGTGCATGTTGGGATGAGACACAGTCAAGATAGGTGACCCAAACTGACCAAAGGGGTATCCATTACATGTGACAACATGCTCTGTATATAAAATAGGGGAAAGAAGGAATGAGAGGGTATGTTTGGAGTGATGGTGTTTGTCTTTCCAAGTAACCATTACAGCCTCCAGGCTTTTCTGTCCTGGAGGTGACTGAACACCTGTCTGCCCATGGCAAATGGTAAATTTTTGCTTTCCTTATTAAACTGTGTTTATCTCAACCCATGAATTTTCCTACTTTTACACTTCCAATTCTCTCCCTGATCCTGCCGGTGGGGGAGTGAAAGAGTGCCTATGTGGGGCTTGATTCTTTGTTTGGGTTAACCCACAACAGTGATTGATTAATAAATCCAATTTTAAAAGATAACAACTAAATAAACTTCTAGAATTGACCTAGATGAGAAGTCTGCTAAACTCAAGTAAAGGAATGTCATAGGGGACCACAAAATACTAAACAGTGTAAGCCACTGGAGCAACGATCAAAATCAGAACACTCTAGGCAAAGGCTGCATGTTTTATAAGGCAAGCCATGGTATAGAGAAATGATATTTAAAAAAAAAGAGGTGCAAACTATTTCAGGTATATAATGTCATTTAAATTAATAATACTCCTCACTGCCGTTTATCTGCATATTCTATTATTGGCTGCAGAATCAGGCCCTCACCCTCCTCCAGTGTCACTGCAGCATATTTGAATTCTTTTGTCAGCTTGAGTTGTTTCAAACGCCCTTTTTGCACTATTGTCCTTATATATTTCTTACTTATGAAAAGGAGTTGTCCTGGAAAACTCTACAGCTGATAAAGTTGCAGTGTTTAGGGGCCTAACAAGTAGGGTAACATTACAGCTGAAAGCACTAAGGTATTTTCTGTGCATCAAAGGAAGTATATTTATCTGGTAATTCATAACTAGTGATTTTTCCCTAATTCATGTAGAAGGGATTCTTGCACTGCTCTGCTAATAGAAGAAAAGGAGATCTAATCTGTCTGCTTTGGCATCAAGTTCCCTCTAAGCCATGAGTGTGGTCCAGTGATTAGGTAGCCTGTGACAGTGAGTCACTGGTGATCACAATGCACTAGTGGTGTGCTTCTGAATGGTCAACAGCCCATGTGAGTTAGTTCTGCTGGATCATTTCATATTTTTGACTGAAAAGACAATGTATTGATTATTCTTTTCTTCTTGGACACACACAATCTCACATAGCCTTGAAATATTAGTAAAAATATAATATCATAAAGTATGATCATTTTCACTGCTAAACCAGCACAAATTGCACTGGCTTACAGTATACTTCATTTCTGCAGAGAGGCCATTTTTATTTTAACTCAAATGAGAAAACAGGAGATTGGACAGTGAGTTGTAGCTGAGCTCCACAGTTTCCCTTTTTTCTAAAAGTTTAAGATGAAATAAAACTGTAGAACTGTTTTAAGTCTATAAAGACATATCCTTACATGCAATGATAACTTTGCTAAACACAAGAAACTGAATTTTTCCCTCACAACTTTGTGGATTCAAGTGTGATATTTCTGTTAACAGCATAGTCACTAGTTTTTTCTGAATGCTGTAGAGGAGAGAGAGGTCCTTCTGAAAGGCAATTCACATGTTTGGTCATCTGGAGGTGATTCAGACCATTCTTGCTTGACTATTAAGGGGGCCAGGTATGGCTGTATGCAAAAAATCTCTTTGTTCTAGATACAATGAAATAGGAGATCTATCCAGGTGGGAATATCTTATCAGTGAGACTAATTCTTAAATATCAGTGAAAATCCTAGAAATGGATGCTGTAAGGCACTTCAGCCAGCCATTCTGCCCACTGTCTTGTTTTAAGGCAGGATCCAAAACACTTAATGCCTGACAGGTGTTTATTCAACCTCTTTATATAGAAATGTTATTTCACAGTCTTCTTCCTATTGCTGTGAAAGCAGCTCAATACTTCATGTGGCATTATCATCCTGTGAAGGGCAGCCTTTGTGGAACTGAAGATTGAAACAGAAAAAAGACCTAGAAGGTCTCAGTGACCTCCAGACTTCTGAATCTCATTCATAAGAAGTGTTTTGTCTCTCCTAATGGGACACAAACCAGCATTTTTACCTTTTCTGTCACATTAATGGTAATAATAATGAAGAGAATTTAAAATTCTCCTTAATTTTTAATTATGTAATCAAGGCATCAGATACTAAAAAAAATCACAATATCAACAACACAAGTGTATTTTACCTCCTAAATAAATAGTATATAAATATTTTTTTGATATTTACTATTTCAAATAAAATCATAACATTCAATTTAGTGCAATAAACTCAATGTACTGTACTCACCATATTAATATTTTTACTTTCTATAGCACTGCTTTTGTAAATTATGCAGACCTCCCAGATGATTTTAAAATAAGAAAAGGAAATTTCAATATAATCTATGTACATTTGCATGGCATCTACCATGGATTACATAGATACCGTGCAAACCACACTCATACTCTTTGGGTTTTTTTGTCATTTTGTTAACAATGACCCATATATCCTTTCTTTCTTGGTCTCTCAATGTTGTTTATATCAGTGGATATCATTCACTCTTCAGAGCAGCTTGAAAAAAGCACAAACATCCCTAATTAATAGACTTGAAAAGTAATTCCTGAGTTCTCATTAACCAAGAAGGCACAAAAATAAAAGCCAATGTTTATCAAAGATATTCAGGATATTAGATATAGTTCTGAAGAAACAATAAGGTAACAAATGTATGGGGGTATTCATTACAATTTAAGAAATCATGAATTTCTTTCTTTGGATGCACATAGATCCTATTTGAGTGCATGCAATTCAATAATGAAGAATCTATTCTATCATTGAAAAATGAGGGATTTATTCATGAAAGCTCCCATTGCATTAATGAGAGTTGGCCTTGAATTGATTGGAAAATAGATCCACAAACTGCAGACAGCAACACATGAGAATTATATTTGTATCTATAAAGATTATGTGATAATGTAGATATCTGTAAGGGAGTATGAGACCCTTATAGAAAAAATAATATTTATAAAAATAAGTAAAAGTCTAATAGAGTGTGGGCTAGAGAAGAGAAAGATGGAGACAATTTTAGTTTAATTGCAGCATGACTAATTTATTTGATGCTGTTAGTTTTTTCCATTTTAATTACATAGGGGAAAGGATCACTAATTCAAAGATAAAATGGATACCATGCACACATTTATATTGATAAAAGGTTAGTCAATTACTTTTAATAATAAAATCCTGATATACAAGAAGTTCTTGAAAAACCTATGTATGAAATCCTGTAATGATTGTATTGAAATTAAACAGACATACATCAGCAGGTACTTTATTTGGTTATTATTTTTTTATAGATTCTACCATTTCTTTTGATGATACCACAAAAGTTTAGATCAATCTGTTTACAATGTCATGTTCTGTTTTAGCTATAGACATTTTTTTTTTCTTTCCTTATAATATGTTTGGGACAAAATCAAATACAAAAGACATAAAAAAATAGTCTTTGCTTCAGTAAATTCTAAGTATCAAGTTTATCAGGGGACAAGGAAGAGGAAATTTGAACAGGTAGGTATTTCATTACATGTTTAAAACCATTCTAGAATCAATAGGATTGAAAAGATGAAAATCCTTGGTAAATTGGTAAAAATTTAACCATTAAAGTTTTTCCTTTTGAAATGTGTATGATAAATGCCTGAGGTCTTGTTATTATATGCATCTTTGAATTGCTACACATATACTTTTTCCTTACATTGTATCTTCCCAAAACATAAACAGTCTTTACTTATTATCTGTTTGTTACCTCCAGCTTTGTTCCAGCTCACAGTCTGAGAAGGGCCAAATACTTGGCTGATGTAAACTGTAAGAGATCCATTGACTTTGACAGAAAATGACAATTTGTGCCAAGTACAGGTTTGTCTCAAGCTCTCTTTATGCACAGTGTTTTAGGATATGTTGTTACCGAGTGAAATATAAGTTGCTATCCAACTAATTTCTTCTAAGTAGAATGTATGACAACACAGCTGATGAGCTTCCTACTACCAGAACTCTGATGCAGGACTGTGGGTAAGCAGCATAAATTGCTTATACATAAGACTCCGAAAGTTTTGCTGGTTACTAACATAGACTGTAAAAAATTTTATCCTGCACCCTACAGAATTGTCCGCGTGTGTAATTTATTCTAAAAGCACAAGTATAACTATAATTTAATCTCTTTAGTTCAGAGAGTGAGAGTATTATGCGCTGCACTATTTGAAATTCTGCAAGTTGTTTTCATAGAAGAATAGTATTCAGGAAATATGTAGTTTAAAATAGCCTTTCATTATTTCTTTTTAAATATGGAGATGGAGGGTTGGAAGGTGGAAAGGAGTAGTGCAGTCTGTAGGGAGATGGATAGAAAATATTGCTGAATCATCTACTTCATAGAAGCTAAAGCTTACTTGACAGAACTCCTTTCATTCATTTTTTTCTTCCTTTTTTTTTTAATTATATTTTTTTTTCCTCTGAAACAAATAAGAGAAAAAATTGTACTTATTAAACAAGCTGCACTTTTGGCAGAACAGCCAACACTAATCATAGCTCTGTATTAACCAGGTGGCTATTAGATCACCATTCCTAGCCTTGATTTTAGATATCTGCAAATCTCTATATTTATTTGTCAGAAGATTATAGATAAAAGAAAATATAAATTATTGAGATACTGCATGCTTTTAATTTCAAAATCCTATTATGACTCAGTTCGATATTTAGGCACAAATGTTTGAAGCCAAAGGCTCTGCTTGCAGCTTTCAAGTTAGCATGGTGTGTTTACCTGCAAATATCTATTTGTTTTCCCAAATATCTTCTTGATTAGAAACAAGGAATTCCCAGTTCCCATTCATAAAGATTCAAAGTCACTCCTTACATTGTCTAATGTGGAGAAATTTGTACATTTCAGACACATTTAATCAGATACATGATTTTCAAATGCATTTACCTTTGAAGTCAACAAACAGATGCCATCTTAAACCAACTCTAATTATGGATCTCCACTGCTTCTGTTTTTCTGACTCTTTGAGTAATTTCATATTTACTATTACTATTACTCGTACTTTATTTGTATCTGTATCAGTAAGTCCTATGTGTGTTAGAAACTGTACAGGTGAAGAATAAAGAATTCCTTTTTTCTGTCCTCCCCCTCCATCATTCCTACAACCTATAATTTATTTCCCTCAACAACCTCTGTTGAGATCATTATAATAGTGCTCTAAGAAGGATGTTTTTTCTCAAATGTTTTAATCTATAGGTACAGATTAAATTAAAAAAAAAACACAACTTCTATTAATGGATTTTGCTGAGAAGAAGGAATAAAAGGAGCACATACAAAAAAAAGAATCTTAAAAACAAAAACAAAAACCAACCAAAAAACCCCCCAAAACCATCAAAACCTCAAAATTACAAGAAGAAGTATGTGTGTGAATAAAGACATGTATTCTATGTAAATGCAAAGATGTAAAGAAATATAAAAAGACTTCTTCTATGAGGACAGGCTGAGAGAGTTGAGGCTGTTCAGCCTGGAGAAGAGAAAGATTCAAGGAAACTGTACAGCACCTTCCAGTACCTCAAGGGGCTACAAGAGAGTTGAAGAGGGACTTTTTATAAGAGCATGTAGTGATAGGACATCGTGAAACATCTTTCACCTGAAAGAGAGTAGGTTTAGATTAGCAATAAGGAAGAAATTCTTGACTGAGGGTGGTGAGGCACTGGAACTGGTTGCCCAGGGAAGTTGTGGATGCTCCATTTCTGGAAGTGTTCAAGGCCAAGTTGGATGGGGTTTTGAGTAACTTGGCCTAGTGAAAGATGTGCCTGTCCACAGCAGAGGGATTGGAACTAAATAATCTTTATGGCCCCTTTCAACACAAACTGTGATGCTATGATGATCCTTTCTAAATGTTGGGAAGTTTTGCAGCCTGTTTTATTCAGTGTTAGCCATTAATTCCAGGAAAAGACTGCTACAGTACTTAATCATCAATCACTAATCAGCTATGACATGTAATTTGTATTCATATTCATGAGTCCTTTCTACTGTTCTAGGTCAGCTTCACCTCACAAGTACAGAGACAACAAACATCTGATCTGGGGACCATTGCTGAAAGTTGGCATGTGTAACCTTGGCCCCTTTTGTTATTATATCTTATCATTATCTTTTTCATCCCAGTTAACAGACTGTCCACTAAAAGTTCAACAATATGATCCATCACTTCAAAGCACGCTTACATATGACTTGTCTTACCCTGGCAAAAGAGGTGGGAGATGATCTGAGACATGTGTTGTCCTAACTATCTCCATGTAGCCATTTTTAAACTCTGAGAACAGTGTATAAAAGATGACCTCTCTCCCTGAGCTAAACTGATCTCTCTAGCTAAATGGGGTCAAGCCCAGCCAGTCCTGGGAAGGTAGAACTTCTTCTTACAGCAAAGCTGAAGCTTTGCATCTCTCCAAAGCACAGTGCAGGCAACCCAGAAAGTCTAGAGGCAATTCTCTATGAGATGCTTTATTTGGAAGAACATCCTTCCTCCTGAGGCAGTCTGGGCTAAGATGTACATATTCATCCTAAACTGCTTGGAAAGCAACAGAAATGTACCACCCCTTCCTCCAGAAGTTTAACAAAATTTGGTTTTACTTCAAGGGAGGGTCAAAGACAATGGTTGGAGGATGTAAAAGTCTTTCATACTGCCTGGTCAGAGAAGCTGATGCTGGAGCTGTAGCTGGGAAGGAGATCTCTTTCAGCTCTAGTTCAGGGAAAAGATAAGTTGCCAGGAATGTTACTGGATGGTGAGAGCCAGAAAAAATAACAATCAAAATCTCAGATGAAAAAAGTTCTGGATTTTTTTTTTTTTTTTTCCCCCAGAGAGAGAATGAGGAAAAACACCATCTTCTAGGACTATTCTGGCCCAGCTGAAATGTCTGATCACTGCCCTATTTCCCTGTTTAACAGGACAGCAGACCCTACAGGAGCTAGGAATAATCCACACTTTCTGCCTTGTGCTTCAAAGCTTATATTTTTAGCAGTATTACACCTTTTAGGTGCCTCACATGATGACAGAAAATGCTCCTCTGTGTGTCTGTGTGGAAACTGGCTGACATCCAGCCCTGCACACTCAAAGCTGCTGAGTGAATCCTATCTCCTGCAGGCTGCTGCAACATATACAGAACAGGCAGAGGGCTGGTATGTGTTGGGTAAATGTTAAAAAAAAAAAAAAAATGTTAGAATGACAACTAGAGCGAGAATGATGAATAAAAAGGTCCATGGAAAAATAATCATTCTCTATTAAAGCAGAATTATAATAAATATCTGCTTAGTTTTTTTTCTTCTTACTCTTAAGCTGCAAAGGAATGCTCAGTCTTTAGTAAATGTAATACGTTGTTAATTTGAACTGTGTACAGGCAGCCTGACAGAAACTGTGTATGTTATTGTACACATACACGCACATATATACACATATGTCAATTCTTAGTAATGACACTCCACGGTATTCTAACGATTCCAACCATTGGTTTGTTCCTATGTTAGAATTTTTTTTTTTTCTGGAGTGGTATGAATTTTTCTTTCTATTCCATATTTTTGATGTGGATAATGAAAAGATTTAAAGTACCTTTTGTAAGTTATTAATTATACATCCCTTTACATTTTCTTATATAGTTTTAAGAGAAATTTGCTTTTCAAATCTAGTTCAATGCATAAATTCAAATGAGTATATGATTCCAATTAGCGTAGTCTCTAAACAACTCAGCTTGTTCAACAAGATTTTATTTACCCTTGTGAGAGGAGGAAATATCACTTTTTTTTTTTTGTTTACAGCTGAGATAAGTGAGTCTGAGAAAAGAGATGATTTGTCCAAGGTCAGAAAGCAGCTTCAGGTACAGCAATAAACTGTGCCTAAGGTACACATGTCCCAAGTGAAAGCCCAACCAATGGACCATGTGGCCCCTCTGACTGCCTGAAACAGTACACCCCAATGAACTGTTCACAGAAAAATAAGTCCTTACTTGCACATATTCAGAATTCCCATCAAACTTGTAGAAAGATTTTCTAATGTTTTTCAATGATGTCTATAAATCAAGATGTCATCTAGACAAATGATGACACATGCATCCACCAAATGGTGAGAAGCTGTCATTCATTAATGCCATATAGACAGACGGTGTATTTGTCAGTCCAGAAGAATGAGATTAAGAGTCATATATTCCTACAGCTCATTGTAATGACACCTTGTCCTGCCATTTCTTTTTCTGCAATTTCATTTTTAACTTCTATGCCTATGTAATAATGATTGCAGTTCTGCTGTAACTTTTAACAATTTGAAGACAAAGATTTGAAAATTGTTAAAACATTAAAATATAGTTAATGAGATCTGGTATGAAGTGGTGATTATTTCTGCATTATTGCAAAGAGGCAACATTTCCATGCTAAGGATGGTTTCCCAACTGTCAGAATAGCTTCCACAGTTATATTGTCCTGAATCAATGGTCTGAATCCCAGCATAATCTATACATAATGATCTATTTTTATCAGCTACATGAAGCTTATTCTAGAGGGATCTTCAATGGTATCTTAAAAGCAGACACTTTATACAGCTACAAGCTTTTCTTTTATAAGATAAAGTACTAATTTCATCCTCACATTGATGCTACCTTTCTGTACATTTGGCTCAAAAACACCAAGGAGGAGCCATCAAGGTATTATTTTATGGAGAGGATTCCAACAGCCACAGAAATCATTCTAGGCATCAGGATGTTGTTAGTCTCACTGGCCAATAGTCAGATTGCTTAAGAAAGAGACAAAGATGCATTTAAACATCTCCTGTGGCATAGAAATTCAAAAGGGGATTGATGACTGAAGATGTATTCTCTGAATTTGTTTGAAACTGAAGAGAACTAATCGCAATGTTTGGGTGAAGCAACCACAGCAAACACTCTGTCTGACTTAGAAATCATGACTCCTCATTAACTGAGTATGGAGCCAGAGACTGTCAGCTCATAAAGTGCCATCTGAATCACTCATTTCCCCTGCAGTAGGTGGCCTGAATACAGCTGTCTGCTTCCTTATCAGTAAAAATACTAAGATTGCAGGATAAATAAAAGACTATGAAAACTTCAGACAGCGTGGGAGATGAGTTATTGCTGACTGTGAGGCAGCACCACCTCTTCAATACCAGAATGATTAAGATGAAAATCCAGCCCCAAGGAGACACTCTAGTATTCATAAACAAAATTTCTCTTCCATTTGTTTTTGGAAAGAACACTATATTCTTTATGAGACCATTTTCTCCCAAAATACTTACTTGCTGCTCCTTAACATGCTGCTACTACTACAAGCTGATCTCTTGTTGCTGCTTATGCCTCACCACATTGCTTCTGTTGGAGCTGGTGACAGAGAAGTGACAGAGTGAGGGAAGAGGCACCAAAGTTGCTTTTTTTTTTGTCTCAGTATAATTTCTTCCCACTCTCTGGTGCATCTGGACCAATACACACTGCCTTGGGTCTTTTCAAGATCAAACTTTAAGAGAACTATTGAAGACAGATCTTGGGGAAGAAAAGTCAATCTTTCCAGCTACAAATATCCCTAGGTTCTTCATTATGGACAGATCATTTTACATCAATGATTTTCCAGTCTCCTGTGACACTTTCACCTTGCTGTGACTATTGGTTCTGTTCAAGGAGTAACAGCATAAAAACCTTGTTAAAAAAGAGGATATTCAAGTTGCAAAATATTAAAGCTGCAAAAGTAGAATGCCTACTTTAAAACAATCCATGTGCCACTTTAGGTTTTCCTTAAAGTATGACTGACTTGATTTACATCCTACCTGGACCAGTGTAAATCCGCAGTAGCTCCACTACTTTCAATAAAGCTATATTGTTGTAATCAAAAAGAAAATTATAGCTACATGTCTGCTTCCACAAGGTATATTGCATGTGAGTTCCAACCTATCTGCTTTATAAATTATGAATAGAATGGAAATATTTTTTTTATTATTATTAAAATATATTTTACCACAAGTGCTTATTAGGGGGACACATTTTCTATAATTCCTTTCCTTTTTAAATTGCAGTGCAAAGAGCTTCTCAGAATCATTGCCCCAGGTTCAGAAAGTGATGATTGAAGAGGTGCTCTAATTTGCCCCTTGGGTTCATTGGGAGCTGAAATTGGCAAGACATGCAAAGACGACAGTGAAACAAGCCAGAACAGGAATGATTCAGAAAGAGAAACTAGTGCTCATTTTCAGTGTTTTGGTCCTTTTTTCTTTGTTGTTTCTGGTGGATTTTTGGTGGGTGGGGGTTCTTTTTTTAAAAAAAAAAAAAAGAAATATTTGGGTTTTTTGTTTGCTGGTTTTAATATGATCAACAATACCGAGAAGCTCTTTGCTGAGGAATTATTGCAAGCAAGTCCTTTTCTAAGGGTTCAAGCAGAACAATATTTCAGATCAAAAAGGATGCAAGAACAAATATTTAGAGTTTAAATAAAACTAGAGAAAGGATATAAAATAAAATAATATGTAAAATATAAAGAAAATTTAAGACTGTATGGATTGACTGCAAAGAAGCATGGAGAAAGAAAGGTGAATGAAAATACTGATCAGGGACTGGAAACATAAAAATTATCCCCATTATTAGGCTGAGATGGTGTTGATCCAGCTCATAGGACTCAATCTGTTGTAGTCCAAAGGGATGCTATTATAGCCATGAAAGCCTAAAGCGATTGCATTGTCAAAGATGGTTGATCTGATATGTTTCAAATTATATAAATTATGTTGCAAAATGTTTTTTTTTTTCTATTATCATAACTTTTAAAGAAAAACATTTATGTAAGGTACTCTTTTCAAATGTTAACTGAAAACATATAACTAGTTAAGAACAGATATTTTCTCTAATCAGAGGTGTAGAAGCTGTTGAAAAAAACCCCTCTTTTGGAAAATATTTATTAGTTATGAGAAAATACATTATTCAGTTCTACCAGTCTGCACTTTGGGTCTAGGTCTACAGTAGCCACACAAACAAAACAGACCAAAAAGCAAACAAACAAACAAACAAACACACAATTGCTGAAATATTAAACTTTTTATGGGATAACACATTTCTTTTCTGAGTTGTCCAATTTGTGATGAGAATATCCTTCAGTTTTCTTAGGACAGTTTCCTTTCTTTCTTTCCTGCAAACAACTGCTCTTTTCTTTCTGAAACAAGAATTTGTTTCAAAGCTCCTAGTCTAACAAAGGAGTTCCTGAGATGATTAATTTTTTATTGCTGATTTCCACATACTTTAGTCTTAATTTTCATTTGAATTTACAGGTATTTACATCACTTGAAAGGTTCGAGCTCCAAAGATGTAATAAAATAGCTTCCATTTAAATATCTGAATACAGTGAACTTAGATGCATGGGAAACACACGTGGGCCCTTACTCACTGACACTGGTGTGAGCTTCTTTGCAGGGTGTACAGCAGGTACTTGGATGTGTGTTGGCAGACATGGCCATGAGTGAAATCCAGGCTGCTACATATTCACCGTTTTCAGCAGTCCAAAGAAGTAAGTTAACGACTGCTGAGGTGTGTTGGACAATTTTAAAATCAGATTTTTTTGTTTGTTTGTTTCAACATACTATACTATTTAATTTCTTTTCAAAGTGCACTGTTTAATTTATAGCAGCTAGGTGGAAATGTTACTGCACCCGAAGGAGAGCTGGGAAAGGAGGAAGAACAAGCAAAATTGTAGTTTCTCATCATTTCCCTTTCTCTTCCACCCACAGCTAACCAGAAAGGTTCATCCCAGCCAGCCCTGGAAGGAAGCTCATGTTGCTGATGTAGTCCACGGCAATTTATTATCAGAGAACAACTTAAGATATATAGAAAATAAAATATGCAATTAACTATCAGCTTCAAACTGCTATATTTCTACTTTTTGGTTTACTGCACAGAAATATGTGTGAATTCTCTCTTAAACAAATAGGGCAAAAATAACAGTTTTCAAGAAGCTCTGGGCTGATGGATAAACAGATTGACTACGTACAATACTTAGCAAATCTAATATTCCTTGCTATAACAATCCTACAAGCATGTGTTTAAGTCCACCCAACATTTCTTGGAAACATCAGACATACTACAGAGGGAATCAATTAATTAAACGCAAATGCAGATGTCTGCACCTGAACTAGTCACCCTAGACTCCCTTTAAATTCAATAGAGAGAAATGAGAGTTTCTAGTGTGCAATTCATCTCATCCTAAAGTACATGTCTAAAATAGATCAAATGAATTGCACATAAAAGTGCCTATTCTCTCCATTGACTATAAAGGAATACCAAGAAACTAGCCCTGCTGTAGATGTCTACATCAGAGATATCTAGAGTGTGATTGATTTTATCTTACCTTAGACATTTAAACTATATGTGCCTACACTCCCATTATAAGCAACAGAGATTAATGCAGCCAAACAAATGAAAGGGTCTGTCTTGGGAGGAGAAGAAAGCACTCCCCTAAATTTCAGTGAAATGATTAGCAACCTTGTGCTGGGTTGGATTTTTGTTAAGATAGAGGTATCTTTCGTTCCTCACCCTACCCCGGGAGCAGTTCATCGTTAGCAAAGCAAAATAGCTCAGCCTGCTGCAGAGTAGCCCTGGGAGAATTATTCAGTCAGTTCCCAAAACAATCCATCAGTTGATCTCAACAGCTTCTACTGCTACAGATTGGCTCTTATCATGGGATTTTTTTTTTCTTACAGCCCTCAGGCTAGAATAGCAAAGCTACATACAAGTCAGCAGACACAACTTCAGTACAAGATATGGACTTGAAACATGAGCTGTCCAACTTTGGGCAAGAGAGCCAATATAACACAAAAGAAATACTCACAAAATTTTTCCAAGCAGTTCCAACTCTGTACTGAGACGTTTACTCAGGAACGATAGGCAAAGGTGAGAAAAACATGCATGCTTATCTTTCCAAAGGAGATTCATTTCTTCTTCCAAAATTGTGTTGGAAATGCTTAATCTAGTGTCATATTAATGCATGAACTAAGAAATTGATTCATTGGAAAAGTCAGATCTTAATTTCAAACTTTTTGATGCTAGAAAATAATCAGTTCTTAAATAAGTGCAGTGGATGTCAGCAAAAAATATTTGCTTCCTTTTGACAGCATTTTATCTCCACTTCAATAGCTGATTTAACTTCAATCTGCTGTTATAAAATGTTTCAGCACTTTCCTGGTTTAAAGTATTGGAGTGTCAGTGCTTTGCAATTTATCTAGATTTTTCTGTAACACACAATTAAAATCCCAAGCAATTATAAAAGTGTAACATTTTCTGAAGTTCCTTTAAAAAATGCAAGAGAAATTCATAATTACATGTGCTAGAGGCATATAGTAAGATTAATAAGGATAAAGGAGAAACTATTAGTGATATAATTGGCAGCAGTAAACCTTCTATTTTTATTGGTAAATGTTTGGTGTGTTTTATAAATCAAAACACTTCTAATCAAAATTGTTGTTCTACATAATTTTGGGGAGAGCTGAAGAATGTAAAATTTGATTAAATCATCTCTTCTTAATGCATATGTTATTAGATGACAATAAATGTGTTGTCAAAAAAAGAGAGATATTATATTTCTCAATTTTTTATTAATTTACTGTATTTATCCATGTCAATATATAATGACAGTCAATATTGTCTTAACTTGTATGGGTGGTTGACCCTGGCTGGATGCCAGGTACCCATCACTTCCTCTCCATAAACCAGACAGGGAGAAAATAAAGTGAAAATATCAAGGGCAGGGAGAGGTCACTTGCCAGTGACCATCATGAGCAAAACCGACTCGTCTTAGAGAAGTTAGCTTAGTTTAGAACCAATCAAATCAGAGTGGGATAATGAAAAATCACACCAAATCTTAGAAACACGCATTCCCCCCACCAGTCCCTTTTTCCTGGGCTCAATTTCCCTCCCAGTTTTCTGTCTCTTCAGCTCAGGGAACAGGGAATGGGGGCTGTGGTCAGTTCATCACGCATTGTCTCAAGTGCTCTTTCCTTCTCAGAGGGAGGATTCCTCCCACTCTTTTCCTGCTCCAACATAGGGTCCCTAGGTCAGGTGCCTAATTTTTCAGATTGAGTCAGGTGAACAAGACAAGAACCAATTAAAACAAACAAACAGACAACAACAAAGAAAACAAAACAAAAAAACTCACACACATATTGTGAAACTGATTGCAAAATAAGGAAAAAAAACCACATTTCTTACAAGTTGTTTCCTTATCTTGTTCTTTTTCTCCTGGATGGGAAAACTCTTGGCTGAAGAACTCAATGAAGAAAAATGTTTTTTAATGTGTGAAGCTTTTACTTGTTCTTCTTTCCTTAAAAAAAAAAAAAAAAAAAAAAAAAAAAAAATAATTAATTTATTTACAACTGTCTTCAAATTTCCTATTTGAAATCAACAAAGTATGTAAACATATTTGTCAACATTTCTTGAAAAAAATTACAAGCTTCATAAGATGTCCACATTTCACCTTGATTTTGTCTATAATTCGGTGATAAGTGAAGCCATGTCATTACTGTCATGTTAATACTTACACGATGCAGCAATATTGTATCTACATGGAAGCATCAGGGGTGGTTTACCATGATTTGATCGCCAGTAGCTTTAAAGAACAATTGTGAAATTTTCTGAGGGTAACAAGTTGTCTTGGGTTTGTGTGGCAAGGTTTTGGTGACAGTGGGGATACAGGCATGGCTTTGGTGAGAAGCTGCTGGAAGCTTCTCCCATGTCAGACAGAGCCAATGCCCAGCGGCTCCAAGAGGAACCCACCACTGGCCAAGCCCAAGGCCATGAATAGACAAGGTAAATGACCTCAAAAGGTGACTACAGAAATCTGAAAACCAGCTTAGCTGTACATAAACTTACGACAAAACACACTATCAAAGAGTTCACCCAAGGTCTTACATTTACTTGCAGCAAATCTGTACTTTCTCATTAAAAAATCAGTATACTTGAATGAACCAGTTTATATATAGAATTGAAAATTTCCTCTCCTTCCTTACAAAGAAATACATTAAAAATCATCAGAGACAAAAGAGTAATACATGCTTTGAGCCATTTGAAGATAGATATACTGTACTGTGCTGGTCTTTTAGCTAAGATTTGGTCTTTGAGAGAACTTGCATAGGTGTCACAGCCTGGTTAAAAATATTCATTTTTCTGTAGAATTTTTTTTTTAATATAAATTGGATATTTAATGTCTTCCTGAAGAAGGAAATGGAACTGTAGGTGTACTGGTAAGATGCAAATGAACTCTGCCCAACTGTGTTCATGAGGTATAAAATGACATCTCTCTGCTAATGTGGACAAACTCACAACAGGCAACTCAAACCCCAAAATCTAGACCATGCTGAAATTTCACCTTTCGAGAAAGGTTACTATCAGAAGAACACATGAATAGAAAAGTTTCTTCTTCATCTAAGACAAAAATCTAGATAGAAAAATCTTCAAGAGATCAACCCATTTGTATTTTACAGAGCATATATAAATACATTTCATATTCCTTAAGAACTGAATAAGCTACTTGTTTTGTGAAAGCAATTCTTTTAAAAAATGCACCAAGAGTTAACAAGATGATCAAGGTTACAATACTGGTTTCATATGATTTCCACTTGTTTTGCTTGATCAAGTTTGCAATGAGAGAGCACTAAAAATGCTTTTAAGAGAGTCAAATGAATGGTGATTTTCCTCTTTCATAGCATGTTTTTAAGTTCTACATGAGATCACCTACTGTCAACTTTTCCAAATGCATAAAAAGGAAAGAAACTTGGAGATTCATAAGATTGAACTAAATACCCTTTACAGACAACACACCTTACCACTCTACATTTTGCATGAAATTTCTGTTTAAACAAACAAGACTCATCTGTTTCAAGGATGAAGACTGCTGATTATAGTCTTACGATCACTAACATAACACAATAATTTTGCTTATGTCTGACATTGTTGCTGATGTTTTCTTCACCTTTCTGATCAGCAGCTACCTGTAATACTCTTGTTGAGCATGAGATCAGCGTTGGAGGAGACAAATTCAGACTTCTATGTATTTGCAATCTCAAAGAGATTAAAGATAACATTCACTCTTTAACAACAAGGGGAACTGATTAGTGAGTTGGTATACTAAATCTCTAACAGAAATCTTTGACAAGGAAAACATTGATCATGAAGAATCAATCCGCAAAATCCACAAATGACCAGCTGAAATTACTGACCAATATCTCCTTGCCTTCCCTGGCAAGAGGACCAAACCTGTAGTATATCAGAGATAAAAAGATCATGTCTGTCTTCTATCTGTCCATGTAGTATTATTGCAGAGGACAGTTCCTCCCTTAAAAAAAGTAAGTGTTGTCTTGATAGGTGAATTATTTCTGTCTTTTTGTTCAAGACCAGAAAATTATCTAAATTTTACATATATTTTTATGCTTCCATTTCTCTGAGGGAAAAAGTAAATGGATTGTGTACCTGTTTCTCAAAAGCAGACCTTTAATCAGCAAAATGTTTCTGTGATATTCAAAGCCTTTCTTATGATTGCCATTTTTTTTTTGTATTAATTTTAAAATTTTAAGCTAATTTTGCTATACAATGGAAAAATGAAATACAGATTTTTTTTTTTTTTTTTTTTACAGAAAGGAAAAAGTCATTGAAAACTCTTAGCTTCTAAATTTTATTCCCCTTCCAGCAGTAAGACACTATACAGAGTATATTTCTTTAGTAATGTAATAAAACTTATGTCACATTGAGCTAGACCTTAAAACAATAGTAATTAATTCTTAGCAATAATTATGATATTAATAATATTATCTACAGGTTAGAGAGAAAAAGGCAAATATATTTAATGTTTCAAAGCTAGTCCCGATATTGTAAGCTTTCATTTCAGAGGAGCTACATTTGCTGATTATATAGTGGGACAAGTCATATGCTACTAACAAAACTTAAATACACATAGAGCTTCATTACCCACCCCCAACTCTCAAATTCCAATCCCTGAGGAATACTGAAGTAGTAGCAAGCATTTAAACTTTTCTTTGCTGAATTTCATTAAGACAACACATCCTTGAGACTTGGTAGCCTGAGGATGCTCAGTAGATACACAACAGCTCTCAAATGTCTTAAAATGAAATCTCTGGTTCTTTTGTCTTGGGAGCGATCAATTTAGTTTTTTTCATCCTGAATTTTGGCCTGATTTTTCCTTGACTACTCAGTGCAGTTCTACTTTTCCAGCTACACAAATAGGATATTTCCAACACTGCCAACCCTTGAATTAGTTCAGGTAAGCCTAATGTATCCAGCCTTTAGTTCTTCATAAAATTCCCTATTCTGATGCTGATTGAAAAAACCTCACATTTTTTAAAAGTGATTGTTTCCTTTAAATGAATTAAAACAAAACAAAGATCAAATCTCTTAAATTTCCATAAAAGGAAAAGAAAAGGAAAAGAAGGGAAGGGAAGGGAAGGGAAGGGAAGGGAAGGG
>JAWWEE010000105.1:108298039-108352019 GCA_035221455.1 Xenops minutus
GGGAAGGGAAGGGAAGGGAAGGGAAGGGAAGGGAAGGCTTTCGTCTGCTATGGAGATAGAAAATATACACACTGATAGAATGTCATGTACCCTAACATATTGAGTACCTTGGACATATAATATTTTTCATCTCAATCTTCAGTTGACTGGCTTAATTATTCTACCTTTGAATCATGCTTAGTGATGCTGAATGTTTAGAGATGAAGACAATTTCTCATAATGTATATAAATATCTTGAAAAATGTATGTATTCATATCATGTGTTATCATTATGATTATTTATTTGCATTATCATAATAATCAGTAGTTTAGTTCAGGACCATCTGCTTAATAAGATATTTCCATTTAAAAAAAAAAAAAAAAAGTTAGGAAGATGGAGATACACATGAACCATGATACAATAAAGAGGAAAGCATTGGCATCTTAAGCATTGTCAGTAGTTTTGGTACTCATTATGAAAAGGGGAGCTCTAAGAGAGTTACAAAAAGAATATTGTGTATTTGTAAATGTTTTCTTTTTGATTCTTCATTTTTACTTTCAGTGTCCTGACACATTGTAAAAATAGTCTACTGCTTTTCCAAAGTATCACTTGTCATTGAGGAGAGACTGATCATGGCTTACAAAATTACCTTCAAACTCAAATGTATATTTTTCTCATTATGTATATTTTCTAATATGTATATACTAAAGGAATTTGTTGAAAATCTATATACAGACTTGTTTTAATTCCCTTTCTTTCAGCTTCCTATTTTGGAGAGATCTTGAAAGTATTCACAGAAATGATAAGACTGAAAAGAAAAAACAGTTACCAAGATATGTTTTCTGACTCTTATTTGATATTGAATCGAATATTGATATGTTAAAGTGAAAATGGGTTTTATCATTTCCTGAAGTTTCATTTCTATAAAATATATAATTAAGGACATTGCTCTGTCACCAGGTGAATATTATAAAAGTTTCAGAACTAGACACTCAGCAGTTTTTATATTTCTAGAAGTTGATTGGTCACAAGGTAAAAACTTGGTCTTCTACAATTTGGGTCAATTCACACCAAGATAAAGATACTTGCACTGTTGTCATTTATCAGTTGAGGAAGAAATGCATCACATAAAATGTAGCTTTTCCTAGAGGAAAACAGGTGTAAATCAGTTAAAATGTTTGTCTGGAAACTGGCAGTTTATCACCTAGGCGATGATCCCTTTATATTTTTACTTTGTAGTGTGAAATATAAAACAATTTCAGATGACAGGATGACAAAATACCATTTTTTCCCCTGCTGAAGTCTTTAACCTCTCAGAGATTATGATTTGGATATATTTTACATTTGAGATGAACATCGAGAAGTCCCAAATCTCAGCAGCAAGGCATTAAATAGCTGTGTGCATTTGGCAGTGGCAGTTTGCCACTAAGTCACATACTGTGGAGGATCCTCCCTGTGCAAAGGAAAAAGCAGCAAAACAGTTTGGAGATGCGGAACAGCTTGCACCCTGCGAAGGGGCACTTATCACACAAACAGTGTGATTTTCCAGCCCAATCTGTTAATTGTGCTCATGCAACTTTCCAGGAGGCTCCTCCGGCGTGCTGCTTAGATGTAAAAAAGTGCTGCTGATCTCAACAACAGTGTCTGCGCTATCCCCATGCTCTCCAAGGGAAGATTGGATCAGATGCACAAACTGGGACAAATAGATACAGTTCTGCTGACTTCAGGGTGCTTTGCAGCTGAGGATCTGAGCTAATCTGTAAAATGCATCTATCTCTGTAAACTTCTTTTTTTGGCTGACTTTCTCTTTTTATGCTAAGAGGTTCTTCCCGGGAATTTGCTGTGCTGTGTTCACTCTTTTTTTTTTTTTCCTTTTTTTTTTTTTTTTTTAAGCATGCTGTTCTATTCCAGCAAGATTTTCAAAACCAGCAATAACTACACTATAATCTATTGTATAATTTTTGAACAGAAAACCAGTCAATAATTTCCAGTCATTCTCAACTGCCTGGCATATCTTTGACAAGCACTGAGCAGATTGAGACAGAGAGTATGAATCCAAATTCTATCCTGTCATTAGGTGTGGACTTCAATAAATCTGTTCTGCTTCAAGCCTCTGAATGATACTTCCTACTAAAATGCAAGGGCTGGCTCTAGACCAGGTACATTCCATTAGCTGTCAGTATATTCTAAATTATTTTTCTCTGCAAATAAAAAAATATATCTGACCAAAAATATATCTCATTTATTTTGGCCAGCAGACATACTGGGTCTATACATTGACTTGGATGACAGTGACAGAGCATTAGCATTAAGGCCTTCTTCTTGCTTTTTGCCCTTACAGTTTCCTTAATTAAAATGAATGGTACCTGCAAGAAAGATAAAGAATATAAGAATAATTTTGAAAGGAAGAAACATGCATTAATTCATTTCTTCATGAAGGGCATTATCTGGAGAAGTAGCATCTGTCTCTTCATGAGCGAATATTTATTCAATTTTACATTCTGATTAATTTAGCAGTATTTAGAGCTCAGTGATTTTTATATTGGTGTTGTAAGACTGAAAAGTTTGTATGTGTAAAACAGAACCATAAGGCTCAGACCAGATTTTGCCTTCAGAAGTTAGTAAAATTGGTATGAGAATTGTATGAAGGAGTTTCTCAGAAGTTAACAGATTTATCTATAACTCATTTAGGTGATGGGAGGACAAGTCAGCATTGTGCCATTAGCTGTGATCAGGGTAGCATGACTCAGATCAACAGAGCTCATTAGTAATGGTATTTAAGATCTTATATACTTCAGTGCTTGCATTTTCTTCGACCTCAATTTACCTACAAGGTGGGATTTATCCCACTCACGCATAGAAAGCCAAAAATTAGTGTCTAGACTAAACATTCATCAAAAATCTTCATGCAATAAAGGGAAAAATACCTTCAGAAATCTGGGGGATTTGGGTCCCAAAGTCACCTATTTTCATCCACTAGCTAGTGAGGGAGCCAGGCAAAGTAGCTAACGTGCAAAACTTTAATCTGGCAGAAGCAGGGTGATGTGAATCCAGCTTGTGAGTTCCTTTAATGGTAGTCTTTATACAGTTAAGATAGAAAATAATAAAAAAATCAACAACAGAACCTTCCAGAGAGCTCGTCAATTTGCCTGGAAAAGTGGGACAATGGAAACAATTATCAGAGGACTGAACATAAATACTGAAGAGAATTAAATGAAAGTGGCAGATCCTGTCAGTTTGTGCTTTTGGCTCCACAAGCCGTCACTCTGAGGCACATGTGAATTTCAAATAAAAATAAGCAGTGTGGGAAAATTTAGGAATTTCCTTCCTTCTGTTGATAATTTAGTGGTTTCAGCTTATAGACCTAGGACTACATGAGTACAGACTATGTTAAAGAATGTATCAGTTGTCTAAAACTTGTACTCAGTGATCCTTGGGGGTCCCCTCCAACTCAGGATACTCTGTGATTCTGTGAACCCAATGTATTCATAGATTAGACTGAAAATAGAATGGGCAGAAAGTCTCTGCTGTGTGTGCATAGACAAATGAGAGCAACGTTTTCCTTATATGTTACTGGGCCAATGTGGCATAATCCAAAACTGATAAGAAGAGTAAAAATATACAAAGGAACAGGAAAAAAAAAATTGTTTTCTTTTTTTTTTTTTTTTCATAAAGCAAGACAAGATCTCTGTGATCTCTCTTAAAGCTCATGTCTGTTCTAGTTTAGCAAAACTATAAGGGAGAATGCTAATCCCATTCTCACAGTGCAAGTGTAATGCAAACTGTGTTTGGTATTTTCTTCACTAACACACACACAGCTCAAGACATTCCACACCAAAGGAGAGATTGAACAGTTGGCATTAAAAATGATACTAGCAAAATATGAGCTACATTTTTCTAAGGATAAGCTGAGTAAGAAGAAGAAAGAAAATGCATATTATGGCTGAAAATGCTTTTGTTTTCAACATCATAGCATCATGATGAAAGCATAAACTAGGCAATGTTCACTGTAAGTTAGGGGGATTTATCTCACTAGCAGGTAAAATACTGCATGTGGAATCCTATTCAGAAGTTGATGATGTGCCATTATAATAAATACATTTTGGTCCAGGAACCAGAATATTATGAAGAATATCACTGAAAAATAATGTAGTTAAGGATGGGTTGAGTGAGATAAATGCTTTGTTCAGTAAGCTGGTCTTGCAGTAGCTACTATTGCATGTCTTTTTATTACATGTAATTTTATGAAAAAAGTCCATTCCTCATGAATGGGACTCTCACTATTTATTACTCTCAGACTTGCATAATAAGATGATGACACAAGTATAGTAACAATATGATGCTCCACATAGGGAGGGGAATTAGCTCAAATGGTAGAGCGCTCGCTTAGCATGCGAGAGGTAGCGGGATCGATGCCCGCATTCTCCACAATTTTTTGGGGAATGAGAGGTTGGAGATCAGCACCATGGAAAGGGACCTCGGTGTCCTGGTCAATGGCAAATTGAACGAGACAGCAGTGTGCACTGCTAGCCAGAAGTAATCATATCCTGTGAATCAGGAAAAGCATCTCTGTCCAGTCAAGGGAGGGAATGGTCCTGCTCTGCGCTGATCTGCTTTGCACTGGTGTGGCCTTGCCTCGAGTCCTGTGTGCAGTTTTGGGCCAGAATATAAGGATATAAAGCTATTGGAGAGCATCGTAAGGAGGGCAAAGGATATGATGAAGGACCTTGAGGGGAAGCCATATGATGAGCAGCTAAGGGCACTTGGTGTGTTCACCCTGGAAAAGAGGAGACTGAAGGGACACCTCAATGTAGTTGCAACTTCCTTGTGAGGGGAAGAGGAGAGGCAGGCACTGATATTTTCTCTGTGGTGACCAGTGACAGGACCCAAAGGAAAGGCCTGAAATTGTATCGTGGGAGATTTAGCCTGGTTATTAGGAACAAATTCTTCACCCAGAGTGTGGCTGGGCACTGGAACAGGCTCCCCAGGGAAGTGGTCACAACACCAAGTCTGACAGAGCAATATTTGGGCAATGATCTCAGACACATGGTGTGACTCTTGGGATGGTCCTGTGCAGGGCTGGGAGTTGGACTCCATGAACCTTGTGCGTCTCTTCCAGCTCAGAACATTCTATGATTCACATAAAAATGCTATGATATGGGTAGCATTGCAGATGGCATAAGCATCATTTTATCTCTGTCCCAGGATCTCTCTCATTCATTTCTATTACCAGGTGTTTCTTATAACTCTTTCAAAAAGCCTAAATATATGTAAGGTCAAATAAAAAAAAAAAAAAATGCAGGCATTACTATAAGCACTTTATTACTATGTCACAAAACTGTTACTTGTTCTATGAATCATTTCATGCAAAGTGTTATGCAGAGAACTCAATTCCATTTGACCACAGACCAACATTATTAAATGCCTCTGAGGCCTACAAGCTATGTGCATTTCAAAACTGAAGTATGATTTTCAGGAAACCCCATGGTAGGTGATTCTGTTAATATCATTTTTTTGCTGGTGAGTTTTTCATAAGGGAATGTAGTAGAAATTTGAGGGCACACAGCTCTGAAGAGCATATCAATATTTATTGGGAAATTAATGTGAAAAAAATTTTAACTTTTTTTCTAGTGGTTTTGTATTTAGGTTTAGCTCACTGGTCTGGCTTCCAAAAATTTGTTTATGGTTCAAGAAAGGAAAATATTCTTCTAATCAGACTTACAGTAGGGAAAAAAAAATGGGATACAAGGTTACACTGTAGTTTTCATTAATGTGTACAGAATTTTTCAAGGCAACAAGCAAGCCAGAATCATAAATGAATATTAACATAGTAGGCAATCAGGTAATCCCAATCCTACATACTTCTATCAGCCCTTATAGGCATCTTATAAATCCACTTGTCAGGATGCCAGCTCAAACATGGTGCAGTAAAGATGCTTGTAAGTAGTGCCTGAAATCAGTGGTGAAGTACAGTATTTGTCCTGGTAGTGCCACAAGATGCCATTCCACGTGAGAACTGTGCTAAAGCCCAGTGTGAGGATAGCACCCAGGTCTCTGTCAGAGAGTGAAATGGTTAGAGGTGTTGGTTATAGGTATAGAGCATTTTCCAGGTGACTTATTTTGCAGGCATTCAGAGAAAGAAAAGAAACCAAAACAACAACAAATGAAGTTGCAGAGAGTAAGGCTGCACATTTCATATGGTATGAGATGAATGAATAGCTTATATGGCTCAGATTGTCTGAAACTGAATGATAAGTAGCTGCCTCACTACTGAAAAAAGATATCAGTATGCTCAGATCTTTTGCTCTTTTCTCAATAACTAAGTATATCTATATGGTTGGTTTGTTTGGCTAACCTTTGCCCTCTATCCCACAGTCTGATAAAAGCAGGACTTTTGATGACTACTTCATCTGAAAAATCCAGATAACCAAGTGACATGCTATTTATGGATTTAAATATCTTACTTTAGGCTCCAAATTTCAAACTTCTTGCCACTGTTCCAGATGTTTCCAGTTGCTTTGAATACCAGAATGAAAAGTTTGTTTTATAAGGACATCCTTTAAAGACAGTTTGGCCAAAATGCCATTGTGACATCCTTCAACAGTGAGAAGTGATTCATCTCTGCTCTGTTTCCTAGCCTAGCCAGGTATCCACTCTTTATTTTCCCCAAATAGGACATTTCTTTGTAGTACAAGCTTTTAAAGTCCTCTTTATCTTCATTAAACTGTCACACCAGCTGACAAAGTTTTGTCACTGAACTCCAGCAGTACTAGTATTAAATGAGTCCTACAAAGTTCTCTGGTGTGAACAACATTTGTACAGCACCTGAAAAATAGTAGGTGATGTCTCACCTGGCTACTCAAGTGTGCCAGCTTATAGCCAGCTACTTACAGCTGTCGTACTCTTAAACTGACGGGGAAATCAGATGTGAGTATGATAAGGACTGGGTTTCCACACTGGTTATTTCTTTGCATTCCTAGAGTTAACAAAGAGGATGGGTGCTGAAATGCACATTATGTCCAGCTTGTGTGACATTGCTCTTATTTAAATCTTCTTGGGCTTAGGTGGTAACATGCAGGATCATGTAATCACAACTCAGTCTGTAGCTGTTTCTGGGTTGATAAGCATATTCAAATTCAGGATGTGACTTTGGAAGAAGAACTGAAGTAAAAAGATAAAGAACAGCAGAATGGCATAATAGACAAAAGGCATTTTCTATACAGATGTGTGTACTGCGGCATATACCAAACCAGCTGACCAGGATCACTTCACAATGAAAGATTGCCCAGAAGTCTCTGAGTCTTCTCTTGCCCTACACAGCGTGGAACACTCAATGAGTAGGAGTCAAATGGTCCCTGATCCTACAAATCTTGCTAATGAGCTCCAATTTACAAGTGAGGCAATACCATAATTACTTTTTTCCAACATGTACTTTAAAATGTTAACATTGCTTATATGGAAGACTATTCCATTCATTGGTTAAAAGATGTCAGCTTGTCCTTCAAATGCTTCAGAGTAAGTCTGAAAGGTATTCTTTCAGGAATACTAAGATCTCTTTGTAAAAGCTGATTAGATTTGACTGGTAGAATTGCTACAGACTGTGGAAAAAACAGTGGGGTAAAAAAATCACTTTTCAGTGGCGTTTTAGTCTATCTGCTGAGTTTTTTTTGCGAATATTTAAAGGTATGGTGACATTAAAACACGACAAACTGTACTGATTGTACCATGAGATATATTACAACTCCAACATTTTTGTTGCTATCATTTTTCAACATGAAACAGATTCCCTGAAAAACAAATAATGAAATTTGAATAGCTGAGATTTAATCATCCTTTCAGTCTTTCATATTTAAACAATCCTTCCATATGTGCTATAAATTGAGCCCTTTTTCTTTGTTTATAAAATATACATTTGATCCAGAAATAGATACTAAAATAAATCAAAATAAATTATCACTACAGTGATCTTTAATCTGAACATCTGATATGGAAAGAATGGAAAATTCTGGAAAATATACTCAGTAGAATATCCATTATTTAAAATTTATTTTAGCTCATTACACTTAAGTTAGTGATGCATTTTTCAAGATAGATAGTAAAATTTGCTATCATTATTGTAGTAAATGCTATAGCTTTTTTTTTTTTTTTTAACTGAGAAGAACCATTATAAATTCATCTTTCTGCTTTTTTTCACAACACAAAGAGATATTTCCATATTTGAGTGTTTACAAGTTAACAGTGGGTAGTTCAGAATAAAGAAAATGAGAGAGTGAGCAACTGGGTAAAATGGAAGGGTTGGGAGAAGGTTTAAGTGCCATATAGAGTGAGCAAAAGGAAAAAAAAACACATTAGTTTATTATACTGATAATGGTAGTAGAAATATTCATACTGACATATATACAAAAACATTTCCAATTTTGGATACAAACATATATATTTACTGCAGTGTATTCAGGGTATTACATGTGCTGTGATGAACAGAACTGGAATGATTATCACATACCGTTGGTAAAGGTTCTCCTCCATGAATTTGCCTCTGCAAAATCATTTTGCCTTTGCAAAAACATGCACAGCTATATGGTCTGAAGTTCAAGATCCCCAGATGCCACCTAAAACTCCTTATCTTACTCTCATTATCTTGTGACTAAGTCTGCCAACCATTTTCTCCAAGTCATCCCATCTGCCCGAAATCTACCACTGATCACCAGTTTAACTTTCTCAATTTAAGGGAAAAATAGAATTATTTTTCATTGCCTTCTGCCCAAGCCTCTGGCAGTCACATAAACAGTCCCATCTGTTCTTTTTTTCAGCTTAATCCCACCCAGATTTCTGATCTCAGGATTTGCAATTTAAAGGGAGGATATGTGATATGCATAATCAATGCATTTACTCCATTCAAAATACTTGCACAGTAGCTCACCTTTTTTTCTCAAGCATTAACACACATGTACATGTGCACACATGAAGACCTTCACTCTAAATACACTTTTCTTAAACGAAAAAAATCACTTAAACATTGAAATAAGTTCAGCCAATCATACCTTTGGCTTGACTGAGTATTGCCATCATGATGAATTTGGTAAGAGTGAGGATGTCAGAACTGTTAAATCACCAGGCCTGACAGCACATGCTGAAGATTTTCAGAACTGGGCTGGAGGCAGCAAAATAAAATATCTGTACATATGCCTTAAAATTGTCATCTTGTATCATGTCTCTTTGTTCTAATATTAAGAAGCAAAGACAGTTGCTCCATCACTGGGGAAGTGGAGCTTTCATCAGATGCTATATTTTGTTACTTTTCAAAAATGAGAACTCAGAGGAAGAACAAGCAAATAAGAAAATCAAACCCAGTTGGACCCAAAATTTTGTAGACTCTTCCTGGGACTCCAGCAGAATTTAGTACCTGCAGAAAACAGTCTGGTAGTGTTCCAAACTAGATCCATTAACGAGAATCCTGAAAGTCTAATTTATTTGCTTTTTCAAATAATAGAGAGAAAAAAAACAGTAAACAGTATGGTACATAAAATACACATCACCCGAATCTTTGGGTCAAAATCTACATGTGGTTCTTATATCATTATCAGCCTCTACAGCAGCATGAGGATACCAGACTCACAATAACTCAGAATAACTCTGAAAACTCACAAAGCTTTCAGTTTAGGTATAATTTAAGATTAGGTCTTTAGGCTATTGCTTGGACTCACCAGCCACCAATACTTCATAATACAGCTCTACAGGAAGAGACAATTTCTGTTCACACCTACTGGGGTATATACACTACATAGAGTCATTCTGTCGGTATTTCTTACAAACTGGTTGCTACCAATTTTTGTAGGAGTTTTCATGAAAATACCAAGCCATAACACATTTCTTAAAATATCTTAAATATTTTTAATAAATACCCTAAAAATTAAGAAAAATATAATACAGAATGTAACTCCTTACATGGACACTTTACAAACACTGTTTTTTGAAAAAAAATAAAACGCTCTCACATGGTTATGAGCTGTAAGTTTGCTTCTGCATATGCGAAATAAAAAGTGTATATAGACTCAGAGAATCATTGAATAGTTTGATTTGGAAGGGACATTCTACATATGCATAATAAACACCCTCAGAAATGGTATGCCTAAAATCAATCAGTGATAGGGAACACAGAGTAAATTGTAGATGTCCTGACAATCCTTAATGCTTTCCCATAATTTTACTCATATGGTTGGGAGGAAGTTAGGTTGCCCCAAGATATGCTTGGAAAGCAGAAAATTGAAATGCTACCTGTTGAATCAGATGAGTTTTCCTATTATGTATATAGGATTTTCCTTTTCAGTACATTCTGCGGTTTTTTAGAAAAGACTTTTTGAGTTTGAAATACACTATCACTGGTGCATTTCTGTCCTTTGAAATTCTTCAAATTCTTATGTAAATGCTGAGGATCAACAAACTTACCCATCACTGACAAATCCTGGATCACAAATAATATATGCAGACATTACTGATACTTCCTACTGGAGATGCACAGTCTAGTCCTCCTGAGAGCCAAGACTGCTCTTGAGAGTGAGGTCTGTTTAGGGAATAATAGATGTCCAGATCTGAATAGCTGAACGCTTACAAGAGTATTTCCAAGGCAACGTGAGCTCAGAAACAAGCCATTGCTATTTTGTATCATGACCCATGTATGCCTATGAAATTATATTATTATCAAATATCATGGCTTTAGATCAGTGTTTCAGGAAATAAGAACATTAAAGTATAGAACAGTTTAGTTATAAATTGCATACTGATCTAACCGTACATATGGCCTTACGTAAGAAATCTGAGTTTGATTTCTTGATTTCCAGCCCTTATTTTGACTTGCTGCCAAAAAAAGAAAACAAAGGCCTATAAAAGCACAACTTACACTGATCTGATTTGTAAAACCTTTAAGGATTTACAAGGAAGGGTGATTTAGAGAAGTGGCAGAACACTTAGATTTTTTTATTTAATAAGAATGGCTTACATTTTACAACTCTACAAGTTTACAAGTACTATCTACTTTAATTTCTCTTCCTTGTGGAAGGTTGTCTGCATACACAAATTCTATATGGTCACAGAAACCCCCGTCTTAAAGAATTTTCTTGTTAAACAACAATACAAAATAAAGACTCCTTCAGCAAAGCACAGACCTTCACCAACAGACCTTTTCTTGCTATTTGATAAATGATATGTATTTCCTGTAGGACTACATCTCACAATAATTCTTATTTCCATGCAACCCAGATATGAAATAAATTTCAGCATATTAATATGAGGTTGTTATCTATATTCAGTAGGCTTCTGAATGTCACTTCAGAAAAAGGTCTTGATGGTGCACCTGTGGCCAGTTCACTAAAAGAACACACTTATTCAGCAGGATTGTGCTGCGCTACAATTACTCTGATGTTTGTTTTCACATTTCTACTTTATTGCCACATTTGAAAAAAGCTTTCAGGAAAGTATAAATTACTCTGGCACTACCTATATTACATGAAAACCTTCTGTGTGGAAGAATTATATTCCTTTTGAGTATATAAGAGAAACCAGGAAATATTGTAGTGTAAAATGTTTTTAAATTAAAACAAGATATCCTCTGAATAATGGACTTATCCTTCACTGGGAGAAGATGGTGGATCTGCACCAAACCCAAAAATAGTTAACCTGATTCAGACCAACTGGAAATTATTTCAGGAAGATGAACTGGCACAGGTAAGGGCTGGAAGAATTCTTTTCAAGACACTTACAACAACACTAAGAGTTGGAATGAAAAATGAAAAAGCTTTGTGGTGGCTTGCATTCACAAAGCTAAATGGAAGCATTTTCACTCTACCTCTAGGGCACAGTAGTATCACTTGACAGAAGTTTGTAAACAGTACCAGTGTACATAGACCATGAAATACCATGAAGCATCTACTGTTCTTTTTTTCTGCTTCCCTTCTCACTTTATTCTTGTCTAGAGGCAAAATTCATTGCATGATACAGTGAGAAAGCACAGAAATTTTATTAAAAAGTAAGATGAGAAAAAGAAAGTAGCTTGAAAAATAAAAGAGGAAAAATCGCAGACCAGTTACTCTTACCAGCATCTGCACGTGTGTGGGGGCAATGGGAATGTGAGGACCACTGCCATGCTCCTGTCACACTGCTGTAATCAAGCAATTTTATCAAGTGAGGGTCAGTCTCGCAATGAACAAAATTGAAGAAGAGTGCGTAATATGTTTACAGGTCACAGCAAGAACACTTTCATTTACCAGGAAATGAGAATAGAGTGGTGCTGTGTCTTTGACAAGAAATTGCCATTTCTTTGCAGGAGCTGGTCCTTTGCCAACGTTTCATCTAAGTGCATCTTTCTTTTGGGCTGCAGAAGGAATTGTCACTGGTCCAAAACAACATACTTAAAATGTTATATGCCAAGTGCCTCAAGTGGCCCAGTAAGCCAAAACATGCATTTAGAACACTGACTATTCACATAAGCAAGGCTCTTTTTGCTACTCGGGAGGCTCATTAATGGACTAGTTCATTAAAATAATGCCTGGATTTGTACTTGCATTTTCCAAAATTACTACATTTCTTTTGCAGAAAACAAATAACCTAAATATCAGTTGGTTTTGTTTGTTGTTTTGTTTTTAGTTTTTTGGTTGGTTGGTCATAGACGTGATTTGGAATCACTACCAAACACTGGTGAGGAAAGGCAAGACACCTACACCAAGCTGAAATGGTTTTGTTAACACACAAAACTTTTCACTGGAAGTGGCTGAATTTACTATGTCTTACTGTCTATTTAGGGGTCAGACCAGGTAGTTTTGTGGAGTCAGTATCCTTCAGGTTAGGTATCCTTCAGCAGGATTTAACCCAGTGAATTTCAGCACCTAATCCCTACCCTATTCAGCAAAGAAGAACTCAGTTTATCTGAAATAGCTGGCAAGAGACTTTGGCAACACACCTCTGATGATCTTAGAATGAGGTGGGGGTCAGCAAACATTTTCAAACCTCAGGTTCAGTTTTCATAATTGCTGTCATGCTGGTCAACATTCAATTCTATGCTGAAGTGCTGAAAAGTTCCATAAACTCCTATTCAGGGGAAACTTTCAGCTCAGTGGCTTCACAGACAAAACCATCTCAGTTTCAGTATTGATCCCAGTAATCACATGTATATAGAGAATGTTTGTAATAAAAACATGGCACCTAGTTTTAAGGTACATCCAACTCTTCTTTAGAGAAATCAGGGAGCATGGAACTCAGGGAGAAAAGACAGCTCAAACAGATCCTTCTGACTGTCAGGACAGGGAATACTTAAAGATTTGGCACTTTTTTTCTCAGAAAACAGACATCAAAATACATGTGAGAACTGAACTTATGATTATGAAGTTTTTTAATATTCTAAGAAAGTGTCAGCAGTCTCAAAGTATATCCTCTGTCACACTTGTAGCTGCAAGTTAATGACATTTTTGTTTGCTTAAGCACTGTAAGTTCAATGGGAGGACAACTCAGACAGATCCTTTTCTTTTGCCAGTGCTCTCAGATGAGCTCTAGTCATGTTTAATATTGTTCTCTTAAAGTTGCACAGCTAACAGCTTATAGGAGCTGGTACTCACCTGATTTGAAGAGAGATTACTTTACATTGCTGTGAACACTGAGCATAACACTGGTACTCTTTTTTCCCTTGGTTAGATGCTTTGGTTCCTGCTCCTTTTCATTACAGCACTCAAGTTGAGGAAAATGTTTGTATTTCATAAAACTGCCACGGTAATTAAAAAATATATACATCATTTTTAGGAGTATTGTGCTTCTCTAAATGAACAGAGCCTAAAAATAATAGTGGTGAAAACAGAGTTAAACAGCAAAGGTAACATTCAGAATCTGCATTTCCAAAGATCTGTTTTCTGTTGTGTACTGATGCTATTTCTGTGTGTTGAATGTTAAAATTTACGCACCGTAAACCCATAATCTCAATATTCCATGTAGCTAAAAAAAACACAAAAACAACAGTGATGGCAACAACAGCAAAAGCAGAATGTTTATCACTTTGCTTATTCTTTTTCATGCCATAGCATTTCAATTGAATAGACATTCCCGAGATTTAGGTGTGGCTGGGAAAAGCCAGTCCTGTGACTTTTGGAGGGGAGAAAGAACTTCTCAGGTAAGAGGAGCTAGAAATATCAAGAATAGTGCAGATGTGCTCTTGGCTAAGTTGTGCACATTTTAAAGACTGCTGTTTGCTTTATTACTCATTCATTTTTTAGTACTCTTATAACTTTATTTTAAAACAGTCATCCAGCCTTCAATTTCCTAATTAGACCAAAAAGACAAAAGATTAAATCTGTGCAAATGTTTAAAAAAACATCCTCAGTCTGTTTTAGCTACAGTCCATCAACTCCAACTCTGATTGATTAGACAATTTTATTTATTTTTAAATAGTGCTTCATGAAATACATAACTAGTTCTTTAATATACTTAGAAATCTGACATTTGAGTTAAATCCCCTCTAGAAAACATATTCTGCCTACAATTGAAGAAAAAAATATATGTAACAAAACTTATTATGGGGAAAGAACACAGGTATCAAAAAGGAGATGTGAAACATCTCTCCTTCTGAGAATTACTCTTTATCCATCCTATAGTGGGATCATAAGCATGGAAATCATATCCACTGTGTAATGCTCAGCACTGGAATCTGGCCTCTTTCACATCCATGGCACTGAGGCATATGGTTCTTTATTCATCTGCGGTGAATTTTCATTGTCTTTGAGCCCAGTGGTCTTGTCCGCCATTGTTCCTTTTCTGAGTATTAAGAAACTTGCTGGTTTGAAGATATTACTCCCACCAGGCACCGTAATCCCCTGTGTCTCTCACATAAAACAAAGACAGAAACCAGAATGGGTAATTTCTGCATTCCTAATGCCTTTAGATAGTCCTTATTTCACCCAGTCTCATAATCTGATGAGCCAGTCATTTGTGTCGTGGCTCAGCACTATAGACATAAACTTTTAATGGCACTGTCAGACACTTACTGACAATCTGAGCACCATATATACTATCCTGTGGCCTTCTCCAGCTGTAACAGTCACAGGGAATTACAAGGCAGTGAAGCATAACACTCCTTTCCAATACTGGTTGTCTTTGGTTCAAGCTAAGCCTTTCCAAATCCCCTGGTATTATATCCCTTCAAATAGTTTCTGAAATTTCTTTTTAACTTCTAACAGTTTTCTGAGGTGATGAGATACACCTTCCTTTAACCCTTGCTTTCCCACAGTTTCCAGTTTTTGTATTATATCCGCACAACCTATCCCAACTCCTTGGAATTCAATAAGCCTTTTATGTCATAATGGTTCTCATTTGTTCTCTTTCCTGCACCATGATGTCATAACTGTTAGACAGATATTTCCAAAACACCCTTTGCTTTCCTAGAGACTTTACAGACTACTGCTCTGAAACAGAAAGCAAAAATGTAGGATGTTTTATTATAATTTGCAACTTTACCAGTATTTTGAGTGTAGAATAAACCCATAGTACTTACCACAAAAGTGAAATAAAAGTTTCAAATCTTACATGAGCAAATTTCTAAAAAACTATATGCCAGACTTCATGCTTCAAGGCAACACATTTCTTAAAAGAAGAGTGAAAAAAGAAGAAGAAGAAGAAGAAAGGGATACAAAAATATTCCCACCAATGTTTGGCTAAATAAAACTGAGAGAAAACCAATGTCTCTGGTGTGCTTTGGAGATGAAAGCTCTCCAGATTACCTTACTTGAACTAAATGTTTGGGTTCCTTATGTGAGCCCTTGAGAAACCATTCCCAACCTAATATTTGGGACTGAAACCGGGATTTATGCTCTCAAAGAGACAGTCTCACCACTTTCTAAACAGAAGACTTAGATGATTAGTTTAAGTAGATTATTTCAATTTATTCTTTTCTGTGGTGAAAATTAAGTGAGATGAATTACTGCTTGTAACTGCTGTGAAGAATTCCTAAGAGTGTATTAAGACTTGTGGCTTCCTAATCTGCTAAAAAGGAGTCTTTTACATGTTCCTCACGGTATTCATTAATGCCACAGCCACAATTTTAGAATCCAAATTACTGGGCATTACTTGCAAGAGAACCACTGGGTGTTTAGAAGGTACCATTGCCTCTGTAGCTTTGAAAAGAAGGATAAGCCAATGATTTTGGTCCTCACTGTTACAGCTAAGAGCAGAGGAATGCTTCAAGAAAGTCAGTCCATAGACCACATGCCTTAGGGGGTGTGGTTCTCCTTGAATTTTAAACCATTTATTTGACATTCCCCTTTTGTTAGGCCTATAACAATTTTACCAACATCCTTTCCGTAAAGCAGTAAAAAATGAGACATTCTCTTCCTGAGTTGTTTGCTGTCAATATGTTCATTGCCCACATACCCAGTATGGGTTGGGGCAGTCTAGACAGTGCCACCCCTCAGGCAGCTGTAGTGAGATCAGCGAGGGGGGACAGTTCTGGTCTAGCTGGATCACTGAGCTCTTTCCTGCCAGCATTTTCACCTACAGCTGGCATGCACCTGTGTACTAGCTAAAGCAGCACACAAATGTTAAGCATCTTGCCTAAAGATCTATGTGTGTTTCATAGATGACTGAGACACTGTGGATATTTATAAACCTACCTGGCAAGTAAACCCTATTTAAAAAAATAAGAACACCACAACAACTCTCATAGATTAGAGAAAATATAGTTCAGGAGTCTCAGGGGTTTGACAAGTTTCTTTCTGAGAAAAAAGAACTCAATGTCTCACAAAGACCTTTTGCCAAGAGTTGCTTGACACACCATACTATTTTCCTGTGAATTATATGTTGTCATTTAAACATGAGAGCATAAACCTTCTGACTTAGTACAAAGCTTTTAAAAAATTTTTGCATATGGAAAACTTTATTCTTGTTTTGTAAATGGTCTCAAATTAATGAAAAATAATCTTGGTGTGTACACCATGAATAGGAAAAAAAGAAAAAAAAAACCAGAAAGGCAGAACAAAAAAGATGACATGGTTATATTTTACCCACAGCTTCTAGAGTCCTGTGTGCTTTTAGCTAGTGCCAGATAAAATCTGACAAGGTAATTATCCAAGAAAACAGTAAACCCGAGAAAAAAAGTTTAATGTGAAATTTAAAGTTTTGCTAGAAGCTATGTTTGATAATAAATCAATATATTTTCTTCATAGTTTGCACATCAAATGACTGTAAAACGTAAGGGCTAAGTTACATCTGAATAAAATTAAGTAGAGATTTGCACAAGTGATGCAGCAATATATTGAAACATCAATAATTAGGTTATATTAATCAAGTATATACACAGGTGATCTCTACATGTTTCAGGTTCTACAAAATTCTAAAAAAATACATTCACTTATTATATTTAATAATATATATAATAATTTTACTGAGCAAATATTCTTATAAGTATAAAAATATTTAATTCTATTCCCCAATGTTAACTTTAACTATTCAGTATCTTGTTAATATGAAATTAATACCTCACCACCACATTATAAAACCAACTACAATATTGGAAATATAAATTGTTTATAGTAACAAGGAAAGAAAAAAAAAATAACAAGAATAGTTGGTAACCTGTTTGTTACTTCCCAGATTCTTTCAGAAATGATAAAGTTAGTCAAAATGTTTTATTTTCACTGAACAAGTTCATTACAGCTTCACAAGCAAATAAAAGCACCTCAAACTATTTCAGCTAAGTTTCTAATGAGCTTTAGCATTTTCACCAAAAAACCCCCTTCAAAACTGCTTAAAGCTTTCAGATGAACAACATTTCAGAAATTATAATATTTAGATTATTTATTCATTATTTGCCATTTGCTAAATCATTCTGGGAAAATAAAAATCTGTTCTTTTTATACCTATTTGAATCAAGTCTAATTCAGCATATTCTGAAATATGTAGGGGTTTTTTGACAAATAAGCATTCTGTATAGATAAAGACAAAACAAAATCACATCAGTACAATAAGTCATAAGGACAGCTCCTCTGAAGTCTGCTATCCAGTTGAGCAGCTAAGCACACCAAAAAGTGCTTACAGAGTCAATCCTTAATGATATGCTGAAGCAAAATAATATTTCACTGTTTTCTGAAACCTGAGACAAGCAACTAGCTATTTAAAATTGCTATGACTGAGAGATCCTGCTATGTAGAAGTGTTGCAAGTGGTTGTGAATAAACAATGAATTTAAGATTTCTGGAATTAGCAAAGTAATCTTAGCAATGTAGATTGACAGAAAGAAATAGAGTTTAGAGAGATAGTGCACAGGCAAAGTCCTCAAAGGTGATATTTAGAAAACTATGGGAGAATACAATTGTTGTCTTTTCACAGTTCATTTCAGATACATTTACGTGCATTAGTATCAAAATATTGTAGGAAAATGATGTCTCTATTGCCTTCAAAAAGCATTTCTAATCATCCCTGAAAACTACTGCTGCTTCAGAGAGCTTACGCCAGAAGAACTAATAAATACTGTCTTGTTATAAGCACCTTAACTTCATATTATTTTACAGTTTTAACCCAGTTTGGATTCTCTAAAGAACTGTTTCACTAAGAAGCTTGCATTTATTTATATTTGCATCTTCATGAGAAACCTATCATTTCTATTTCTTTGCTCACTATAATGACATTGTCCAGTAGTGAAACCCACACCATTTGCCTGGAAACTGGATTGTGCAGCAGCAACTTTGGGATGTACTGGGGTGTATTTGTTTTCTTTAATTTGTCTGGAGTGTTACAGTTCTTTGTTTCACAATCTTTTCTTACATAATACATGCACAATTTAATAAATAAGCATATATAATGTACTCATAGAAACAATCTTCTGAGAGATTATATACAGACCAAGCATTGTTTTATGCTCATACAACTCAAACTATAGTGATGCTTCTCCTTATATCTGATGGCACTGGAAATAAAACCATAATTAACTCCCTTTTTCACTCCCACACAGACTGCTTATCCACTAACTGAATGATTAATTATCATTTCACATATGTGTCTGTGGAAATTCCTCATAGCACTGGGAACAATTTATATTATTTTATTTCTCTTTTCAGAATTCTCAAATGCATCTTGTTTCTCAAACAAAACAGAACTGTATGAAGGATAAAAAAAAAAAAAAAAAAAAAAAAAAATGAAGGAAAAAACCCTAACAAGGTTAAATGACTCTCACAGGGTTAGGCAACAACTCTATATTTTTTTACCCTGACTTACATAAGTCAAAAACATGGTGTTATCCACTTCCTTGTGGAGCTTGGAAAGAGCTGTGGTGGCTGCCTTGTAGTGCCTGTCTGTGCAATATCTAAGACCTGTTTGGGAAACTATGAAAGAGGCTTATTGAATTTTAATGTTGAACTAATGTTGCATTTGTAACGGCTGCATTAGTTGGGTGATTGCAAGTTGAGAGGAGAAAGTAAAAAACAGCTTCCCCTTTTACCAATGAGTTCAAATGTTCTTCCTGTCCTTTCTGTGAACCCACGATTTATGGCAAACTCTTTTAACCTATATATAATTCATGAAGAAAGCTGTACAGAATAACATTACAGATAGATGATTGTGTGACACATTTTTAGATTCAAGAAAGCTTCACGTTTCCTATGTGCGTGTTATTGGATGAGAAAGCCCATGTCACAGTCAACCCAAAGGAGATTTTTGAAAGAAATCTAGTAAATCACCTCAAATGTGAATTGACAAATTGTTTTGCACTGAGTAACATGCAATTTCTATCTAAAACACATAATTCACCCAACTCTTTGAGATTTTTGATCTTTTTATAGTATAACTGGTGATTACTGCAGTTGCTCTGGGGTACCCAGTGACTGCCTTTACTGAAACACAGAATATTAAACAGTTCAGAAACCCACATCAAAATTTTTTAAACTGTTTCTGTTACATTTCAATATTTTAATTTTCTTCTTCTTTTAAGAAATACAAAAGACATAAAAGATATCTTTTCACTTTAATTAAATACTGGACTTTACAGGATGTAGTTACAAAATTCACCTACATTTTCTGTGTACTGTTTATACCCACTCTATACAACTCAACACCTTACTTAATAGCATATGAATAATAATGCATGTTTTATATCACATCTAATATGAAGCAGAGCAGAATTGATCCCAGATGTAGCCCTCAGTACTGTTTCATTGCCACATACTTTATCTATTTTTCAGCCTATATGATAGTGCTCATCCCCATATAAAATTGAATTAGCTGTCTTAATAAAGGGAAAGCAAAGAAGAATTATTATTATTAATAGTGCAGCTAATCATCTGAGGAGGAGGTATTCTCAGTGTAAATAAATTAAAATTTTAAAAAATAATGAGTTCTGTTAATAGAATTTATCCCTGTCAATTAATAAGTCTCCAGAAAAATCTGTAATAAAAAAAATCTTTACCTACATGCTATATAAATATCCCTATGTATTAAAATAACACCCCAGAGACACAAGTTCTGAAACCAAACACAAGAAGTGCTGGGAAAAGCTTCTGCCACAGTACATGTGAAACAGAGACAGAGGATTATTCAGACTGCACATCGTGGAGGGAGAAGCCCCTGAAGACAGGACCAGCGCTGTGACAACTTCCAAAGGACCAGAGACTTTATAATTCAACATCACCTGCGTCTTCTACGCACGGGTTTTCCCCTGATTAGATTGTAAGCCCTAGCAACCCCTGCACTCATGTGAAGAGAGTGTTCTTCTTTTCCCGGATATCCAGCCCTGCCCCCCTCCCGACCTTATTGGATGTATCACCTGTCACTCCCCATTCCTGGGTTACCACTGGGTTTTGGTCCCCCTGCTCCCTTATTGGCCTTTGTGCCCCCCAAACCACACCACTCCCCCGAACCTTTACCCAATCCCATCCTACCTCCCAGACCCCGCCCGAAGGGCTTAAATACCCTGGTCACAGGTCCTTAAAGACTTTTCTATCACCACTCAGTTTCGGGCTTGTTGTATCTCTTTACTCCTGCCCACCTGGGGATTTCGCAATCCTCCCCGGACCCCGGGAGGCCACAGGACAGGAGAGGAGCCGAATTCCCCCCACCACAGCTCTTAAAAAAGTTGCTGGTAATAGAGGCAAACTTAAAATTTTTGACTTTTAAATCACAAAAATCTCCATAAGGAATTGAAGTGATGGCCTTTCATCTTGTCAGGAGGTCATAATTACCTTACATGACACAGGTTTTAGTCCTGTTTCTGGAAGCTCATACTCAAAGGCACAATTTTGTTACTTTGATGCTTTTATTACCCTTAAATAGGATGCATATTATTTTTCTCTCTCTTTCAGTCTCTTCATCTTATTAGCAATCAGATAATAAATATTACATAATATGTTACCTGATGTCTGTGGTTATAAACTTTTCAGTAAAAAATATTTGAAATTTATTATTTTTACAATTTTTTTTTTGAAAGTAATTCCATGCACAAATTAAATAGATAAAGTTCATAAACAGAAGTAATGTTCTTTGTTTCCCTACTGGAAGATGTGTTTTAGCATTTTGTTTGCAGTATCAACTGCAAAGCTCATAATAGTAAAAAAATTAATAGTTCATTGCCTGTTTTATATGCTGATATTTAATTAAAGAGTGTATAGCTTCAAGTGCACATATTTTCTACATGCATTACTCATATTAATGTCTGTCATTTGATAGGCATCCAGGGGAGTCATTTTATGAGAATTATCAGTTAAATAAATAAAGACCCAGCTTTGCAGCCTGCATCGCACGTGGTTTAAGATAGTGCAGTTGGTTCATGGACAGAAATAGGCAAATAATAATCACCAGAGCTGGAACCATCCACAGAAATTTCTCTAGTAAACCAGCTTCCAAAAAGCTACAAAGGAAGTTTTGAGTGTAATGGAAAGTAAGCAGTTGTCAGACCAAGGCCAAAATGTATTTGTGTGCATCAAGTGCTCAACCAAGCTCAGAGTCATGGCATTTTTTTGAGAACATATTAAAGATTAAGAAGATGGTGAAATATGGACAACAGAAAGAAATGCCTTCACTTGTAGCCTATATTATCTAAGAAATTTCCCCCAAAAGCCATTAAAGTCCTCCTTTGAGTTAACCTTCATGAAGGACGCTCAGCAAACCCATCACATTTAACTGAGTCAGCCACTGCTGATAGGTCAGGAACTCACTTGATGTTGCTTCATATGAACACCTTCCAATGTAATTTCATCGGTTTCTTCCCCTCAAGTAATTCTTTGAGGCCTTCACAGAGCTCTTTTAGTAATACTTATATATCTGCCAGTGATGCCCAATGGAAAGATACACGTATGTTTTAGAGAAAACAAACCTACGGTTTTCCATTAGTTGGAAGGCACTGAGTAAATCAAGATTCATATATTTGGGTTCTAAAACCAAAAGTGATATCCATCTGTTCATACTTGTTATATGATCTACAGCACTGAATCTTCCATGATTCCTGCCTTGTGTGGATGAAATAAATACAAATTAGTTTTATCTGCTAGAGAAATTAATATAATACTAGCTGCGGACGCTAGGAATAGAAAGAGGCTTAATGAACATTACCTTAATAGACCTACAAAATGCTGTATTTAACATTTGGATAATGAAAAAGGGAATTGATAGACTCTTTAAAACACATTTTGTCATCTTGAGTATAGTATCTTATGAAAGAAGAGAGTCTTGCTGTTTTGTTTTTTAAATGCATATGAATAACTAGAGCATAAGTATATCAAATTCTAGTGCTAGGTAAAACCTCCCCACCTTTGTTTTTTGATTTTTTTTGGGGGGGGGGCGGGACAGGGGGTGTTTAGAAATTTGAAAAAAAACTATAGGAATATAGAGTTTTGAGAGAAGAATTAATCTAACCTAAAAGCTGATTTTCAGTTGTTGTTTAACCAAATGAGGTATCAGTTATTTTCTTTTGTTAAAAATGTTCTGAAAAAAAGAGTGAAAAAACCCCCACAGCTGAAGATAATTTTCATCTTTTTTTACACAAAAAGTATTAACTAGAATAATAACCTTGTACAAGAAAACATTTGTTTTTTTCAAAAATTAATTCCTCTCTAAAATGATTTCACCTTCCTTCTTACAGAATATAAGCTATTTAAAATCAAGCTGTAAAGAAAAATTAAGCACACCACAGATTACTTGAATACTATATTGCTCTTCATTATTTAAAACTGCTTTGAAAAGGATTAGCAGCTCCTCACATCTTCCAGACTGCAGAATCAATTGAGTCACTTAGGAAGAAGAGGTATTTCCATATCCCAGCTTTAAACTAGTGTTCACGTTCCTCTTTCCTGAGTACATTAAAAATGTACAGACAGATAGCTAAGCAGATAACAGCAGGTGAACTTCTGGCCCCATTACAGTCAATGGGAGGTCTGTCATGATATCAAAGGCGCCAGGATTTCACCCTCTAACTCTTCTCTCTCATCCATCAGAAAAGCACTTTCACCCACCAAACTTAATGACAAAGCAACTAAAAGTTTTGAACAATTTTAAAGTCCACACTGCAAACTTAAATTTCACATTTGTTTGAGAGGCATTGGCAGCTTTCAAAGTGTGGATTATCAGTCAGCCTCCTGCAGTTGACAAAGCAAATCAGAGCAAGTAAATTTGAATGTGTGAATAAAATACATGTTAAAAAAATGTAGTAACAACTAGTAAGATGCCAAGAAAATTTCTGTATTTAAATTAGACATCTGTGCCCTATTTTTAAATATTCATCTTTGTAAGTGATTCAGCATGTTCCCCACTCCTGTCAGAGTGTACATAATTTAAAAACCTTTTAGCTTTAACACGTTCATTTCCATATGGATCCATTACTAGAAATTTTTCTACCCTTAAACTTATTCACATCTACAGATTTCACCATTAGCTTAACTGAGTCATGATGTCTTGGGAGGCTGGTAACTTTGGTCAGTGTTTGATGATGACAACACAAACTGCAAAGAAAGCTTGCTTTTCAGAGCTTGTGTAAGAAAATAAACACTGCTATTGAAATTAAATATAAGAAATCACATTGTTCAGACACATGATCAAGTGGGGGTTACACATTACCTATTCTTATCCATATACCTCTGATTTGTAGCCACCATCTACAATGGGAGCACAATTGGATTGGACAAAAAGAGAAAATCATTTATAAACAGGTCAAAAAAACCCAAAACCGAACAACAAGCTTGTGGAGTATCCTGAAAACACAGAGATGACAGAAGACATGTGACTCATTTATTTCAGAGGCACTTGTATAGAGGTAGACCTAAAATAAACAGATGGGTGGATAAAACTCTGGATGATATTCGTTGTCCCGATTTGTGTGAGAGGTTACATAAGGTGATCACAATAGACTTACAGTCTATTAAATTATGTGTTATCTAAATGAAGGGGGGGAGGGAGGGGAATGTCTGCATTACAAAAAGTTTGATGAATATCCCAACCTGAAATCTAATCCAAAGCTGATACACATTGCACTGCAAGATCCAAGTGCCTGTAGGTTAATTAAACTGGCTGTTAAAGAATGACAAAATGATTTGGAATATGAGAGAAATTGTATCCATTACATTCAAAGTCCATGAAAAGCCAATAAAGCATGGAACTAAACTTGATTTAAAATTGGTTCGAGTTGGTGCCTAGAAAAGGGCATAATTGCGAGTTATGCCTGTGCCTGAAAATGAACTAGTGAGGGAATTAGCAAGAACTCCACTTGCTTTCATGAAGCCACAATAGCAGAAAATATCTGTTGTTAACAAGCTTGTTGCAAGACTGTAAACAATGGAACATATTGGGGAAATATGGGAGGATGCACCTGCCAAAGAAAGATCAGCAAACACACTTTATGAATGTGTCACAAGTGTCTAGCAAAGAATCTGCATTTTTTTTTTTTTGACAATGCACTTTAGTTATATCACATACTAATAGGTCTGAGGCATTACCTTCTGTTAAAATAGCAAGTTATCATGATACTTGTCACCATCTAGGACTGACAACCTTCTGCATTGAACCTCCAGGAGTGATAGACAAAGGCACCAGGAAGCATCTATCCACTGAATTAGTTTAACTTTTGTTCTGCAAGAGTATGAGAAGAAAGGGAAATTGAAATACAAAGACAAGATAGATACATACTATGATAGAAAGATTTCACTATGAAATTCTCATTAAACACAACAGTGAATGTATGGATTTGCTTTCTGTTGATTTGAAGGTGATCAGTGTTTGCTTTGCCCATATTGTGGGAAAAAATACCCTTGAATGTTTGTATTTAGCCTCCTCTTCTTAGATTCACTTAACTGTCTTGAAATAGCTAATGTTTATCTCCCTGAAGATTCCTAGAGTTTGCTTAAATCACAGAAGATAGGCAATTAAAGACGCTAATTGTATTGTTGAAAACAATAATTAAACTTTTTTTTTGTTCCTTTGCTTTCTGTGTCTAGTTTGGGTCCTTTCATTGTTTTACCAGAGGTGAAAGTCAGAGCAGTCAAGCTGTGAATTGCAGAAAAACATTTTAATGCCTACCTAATAAGACATGTTCTTTTTTATCAGCTTCTTGATTTGAATAGAAGCCATATGATTTCCATATCTCATCATTAAAGTCTCATAATTTATATAAGGAAAAAAAATGAAACTGCAGCAAGGTTCTCAACAATTTGACAATGAACATGATTAACTTTGGTCAGTATGTGAAATACTTAAGAAAATGGTGCCAGGAGCAGGGCAAGGAAAGATAAAGTGCTCTATGAGTTATAGCTTTAGTACTTAATGTGTGTATATCATGAGTCATAGAGCAGACACCTTGAGTAAAAACATTTTTTAATACCAACTAAAAGAGACAGACTATTGCTCTATAAATGAGCCTACCCTGAAATAATGCTGTCTGCAAATATATATATCAAAACTATATGTTTCCTCATGCAGCATAGTTCATATTCAAACTTAAAGCACAGTATTTTTCTTTTTTGGAGCATTATCTTTCAGAATAGTCCAGAATTTTAGAAACAGATTGATAGAACTATACCAGGTTATACAGATTAATTTAAATCTATTGATGTTTATGTAACTTTAAACATGCATATCCATAAGTTAAAATTAAAGAGTCTAATCTGAAGCATGAATCCTTAATGGATATATCTATGGGATGCAAATTTAGGAAACCAGAATATCTTTCAAGAGAACTGGAAATGTGGCAGCATGCCAGATCATATAATTTTATAACCTATTTTTGTTGCTTTTGTACTCAAAGGCCTCCCCATCTGAACTATGGTGGTCTAGTTGATAAAACAACACTTGAAAATAAATAGTCATGATAAATAGTATAGCCTCAAAAGATTTTATTAGTAATAGGAATGATGAGTGTGTCTCTTTGGTTTTATCTGTCCTTTTCTTATAGTGTATGTTTTATTTATTTAATGATGTTAGAGATTGCTGGTTCAGCATTTCTTTTCCATATATCTCTATACAACTGTTAGCAGGCACAAATAAACTTAGTTAAAAAAACAATGTGAACAGAATGTTTACTGTTGAAAGTGTGTATTTTTTACCAACACAGGAATTAATCTGGGACAATGATAAAAATGTATTGAAACAAGAATATGACTTCATTGCACCTCACAGTCAGAATAGTTTAGTCAGCTAGTTTAAAGTTTCTGATGGAAGACCTTGTGAAAGACTGATATTGAAATATTGGGAAAAGTCTGAACTAATTATCCTCCCACTACAAATCTCAAATGTACTGTTTCTAGGTTCACTCCATTATTTGGTGGTTTGGTTGTGTTTTTTGGTTTGTTCTTTTTCTGATATTCTACTTCCCATTTAAGAACTCTATATAAATCTCAGGATGAACTTTCCAATCAAGTAAAAAGACACTAATTTGTATTGTTTACAAGAGAAAATTTTAGCTGGACTGACTTAGATGCCTGGAGATGAGAAAAACACTTTTTAAACACTAATTACTTTAAAAACACTCGTTGCAATTTTCATGAAGAGCAGATCTATTTTGTGGTGAAGTAGACCTCCAAAGACACTGAGAAAAGAGGAAATTGTATCTTTCATCAAGCTGATTTCATATTTCTTCTTCTTTCAGAATTATGGAGATGTGTACTTTTAAACTTGCCTATACTAAAGTGTTACCTAGAAGCAAACAGTTTCCACTTTTAAAGGTCCTTCCTGTCTTATTTTGCAAGCACACAATGTTTTACATCCCAAACACTCCAGAGTTCATGTAAAGCACATGCATAGTCTCGATGTCCATCAGACATGCTGGATCCAAGCTCCTGGAATGTCAGAAGATGATGGGCACAAGCATGACAGACACTTTGTTAATTTGCTCTTGAACACCCAATTTCTTTCTTCTTTATAATGCTTCAGCAGTCTCACATCACGTTTATGCCTATTTGTCTGACAGGCCAAGAAGTTTAGTGAACCTCCAAAATGCAGTGGAAAGATTTTTAAGCAGTTACATTTTGAAACTGATTTACAAAGAACTCCCCAAGTCATACAACTAGCGGACTAAAATCACTCTTTGAGAATCAAGCTTAAAGAAATATAATTTTTTTTTTCCCATTTAGGCAAGGATCTCCTCTTCATAGTCACACTACCAGGCACACATTTTTGAAACAGTGAGCATATAAACCTCACCATGAAAGTCTCTGATTCTCCTTGCTCCCAGTAAAAACACTGATCAAATACATAAAGACTTGTTTTAGGCAAATCTTCAAAAATTAAAAAAAACAAACATTCAAAGGACAATATAAGAATGGAGTCACAGCAGCCTTTCTTATCTCACCCACAGAGAACTTGCAACTAAGTTTTCCTTTTTCTTATTCTTCTTATTGGTTACACTCACAGCGTTCACACAGCTTCAAGCATCTTAGCACAATAGGGTATTCTGTTATATTCTTCCATTATAGATTAAATTATGTTCACAACAAAACAGTGTAAATTTTCAACATCCATCTTATACCTGCCCAGCTTTGTCATCTTGAATTAAATTAAAAGGTAAAAACACAGCTAACAATGAGATAGAGTATGTTGGGGGGATATACTCAGCTATTGTGGTTAGACTAACTATTACCTATAATATTTAATGTTTTGGTTTTCAGACTCTTTACTTTTCTTTCTACACTTTTTTAACTGAAATGACCAAAGGAACTCTGGTTAATTCACTGTGCTCCATCTGTCTTTTTTTAATTAAATCAGGAGCTGTGTAACAGGGGTAGAGCAGCATGCTCAGCCTGCAGCCTGAGGAACAAAAGAAGTGACTTGTACAGTATGAAGGGAGCCTAATGGGTGAAAGCATTCCTGCATGTAGCAATCTGTGCTCCCTACAATGTTACTCATCATTCTGTCTGACTTCAATAATATTCTTAGCATGAAATGTCTAAGATTAATGAGGCATTTATTCCCTGATAAGAAGCTGTCACAAAGAATACATTTTCCATCAACATTTTTGCAGTTAAATTAATATTACCAACATTTTGCAAATATGAGATTCAACAGTGGTTTATAGAAGATGATATGAAACTAGTCCATTGAGCAGGTTTATATCTTGGGGTGGGTTAGCATTCATTTTCTCTGTTGATGAGCAGACAATGCTGCTAGTCAGCACAGCCTCAAGTCTCAAATTGCCTTTACAGGTGTCTAATGCTTGAAGCTGTTAGAGGTCACATATGAGCCTGGGTAGATCCATGGGCTGATCCAGTACAGTTGAGGGTTTGTCTACTATTAAATTGGTAAAAGACCTCTAACATCAGTCTTCTTTCTCTTCCTATGTGGCTGATCTTGAATAGAAGTTTGTGAGACCACTTTACTTGACTTTCCATCCTGGAGGTTGCAAAAAAAAATCCTCTAAAGGTAATCTTCTAAAAATCCAACACAATCAGAGCTCAGATACTGATAAGACAACCATTGGCTGAGCTTCTTTCTTTGTAAGTTGAGAATAATCAGAGCTGCCTGTTTAAAATAAGGGTAAGTGACTGCTCTTCCAAGGCAAATGACCCAAATGACTCTTGGTTACATTTTTTTTTTTTTTTTTTTGCATAATTACTTTTTCATGAGCTTTTTTAGAAGCAGTAGGTAGCTAAGACATGCATTGGACGGAACTTTGCCACAGAATATATCCTTCTCAGTTGTGCATTAAAGAACCAAACATGAAGGAGTAATTTTCTGAATGAATTCTGCCACCTTTAACAAAATTCAGCCACTTTTGGTTTGTCCATCCTTGTGAATGCCAGCTACAAAATCCTCAAGCCTCCTTGCTATTTCCAACAGATTTCCTGTGTATATCTTGGAAATATCATTGGCTTCATTGATTCTGTCTCACTGAGCTTAATCAAGAACCAAAACAATGGTAACTATCACAGCAAGTTGCTCCATGAACAGTGAAAATAATTAAGTGTCATGAGTCACTTTCACCCACCAGCACAGCACAAGCAGCTCCTAACTGCCTCAGTTATCACAAACCTGCTCAAAACCTTTTCATCTGCCCCACATTACCAGTTTCTCAAAAGGCAAATAAAACTTACTTCTAAGGCACCCATTTTCTTTCAGAAGCTTGTGACTCACTTTTCTCTCAAATTGTGATTGTTTTATAGAATTAAGCTAAACAAAGAATGTTTGATTTTATCTCAGGGTTTGCTTGAAGCTGCTGCATCTTTCTTAGTCTTGAGAAAAGACCTTCATGCTGGGAAGCTTCTCCACCTTTTAGCTTTGTCAGATGCTCCAATAAAATATGTGCCCTCCATTAAATGCATTTCCATTTAAAGGATTGCTTGATTTTAAGTACAAGTGGATTTACTTTTTTTTTTTTTTCTGTTATGTATTCCCTTATTCCCTGATACTAAATTTTCTCCATTTTACTCTAGTAGGTAGGAAAGTTATCCCCATAAGAAATGAAAGATTGCAAGTAATAGCAGCAGGAAAAAGTAGTAGATGGCGAGACAAAAAAAAAAAATCACTCTTTTTTCTTGATTGGAACAGACAAGTGTATCCAAGAGAAGGTAGAGAGAGATCTGTGGCAGAGCAGTGTGAAATATATCTTCAGTCACGTATTTATTCCAGATGATATGAAGACACTGAATATATCATTCCCCTATAATATTTGTAGGCATGTTAGCTTTGTACCATGATATATGATAATCTGCCTTTCGTAGGAATTATATTTTGAATGATTTCAGGGTCAGCAACTTATCTCTTATTCGTACCTTGATGGGTTTGTATGTATCAAACTCAATCTCAGGGACATACCCATAGTGAAAACTGTATGATTTTTCTCTAGCACAAGCTAGCAATGTCACAGAAAGGCAAATTACTTCTAAATCTAGGTTTAAAGTATTAAGTTTTACTTAACCTAAGGCAAATTTCATTGCTGAAATTCATTGTGTTAATTGTAAACAGAAAAATGTCTCTTGGGCCAACAAATTTATAACACTATTGTTTACCAGTGTATTTCAATACCTTTTCTTAAAATGTCAATTCTAACTAAGCATAGCTTTCAGAAAAACTAAACTTTCTTCCATTATGCACCAGCTCTCTTTCATCAAACAGAACTTTCCTTTAGCATCCCCTACACAAACTTAATTAAAAATACAATTGGAACCATTTTACTTGTCAGATGAAAAAAAAAAAAAAGAAAAAAAAATGTTAGTTTATGAGCTATACAGGCAAAGGCTAAGCTTCAAATAAAGTAGAATTAAGTAGCGTCAGGAAAAAAGTCAAAATACATCCACAATTAGTATACCACTGCATAACAAGAACTATATTTTTTGTGTCTGTCTCATTTTTCATGACAGATATGTCTTAGAGAACCTAAACATTTAGTTATTTTCACCAAGTTGTATTCTTTGTTGGGTTTAGGTACTATCAGAAGCCAAAAATTATGTATCTTCTTATCTCAGTTTTGGAAGCTGATAGTTTTATTAATCAAAATGTCTCTTTGAGTTAGGAACTAGGTAACATAAATTGTGTATCTTTCTGTTACTGTACTTATATGTTGATGGATGGAGGAACGAAGCAGAGACACTTGACTACGATCACACAGGTGATATGTGAAAGAAACATAAACCAGTTCCATTTACCTTCATTCCCAGGCTACAACCACAGGACCAGCATTCCATCCTTACCTGCTGTTTGATATAGACTCCTCTGATTGTTAGATTCAGATCCTAATCCATCTGTTGATGCAATAGGAGATTAACTAATTTTAGAAAAAGACTGGACATTTTATTTTTTTCTTAATATTTTGCATTATCATCAACAACTGTCACAGAATCAATAATGTGTTTTTCCAATTTATGGTGTGGATGCACCAGTGATTACTATTGGCATATCCCTCAGGAAAACTGTCTTTACAAAAATGCAAGAACAAAGGCACTTGCAAAGCTTGAATATCTAGAGCACATTTAAAGGAAGAAATGAGCTATAAGCAATGTCTTTGCTTTCCCTGTGGAATTTTCAAGTACTTGCATTTGATGGGGCGAAATCAAGTGAGACTGTTTCAGCTGTAAAAACAAACATTTACAGATTGACATTTACACAGTCACCAATTTATAAAAAGCTACTCTCCGTGTGATTTGTCATGTCTCACCCACACCACCCTTCCTTGTAAAATAGAGAACTGTGCTGAGGAGTACCAAGGGTTCACTTCCAGGTGAAAGCACCGTTTGTAGAGATAGCAAAATTAAACTACCCAAAAGGAGAAAATATGATATTTATAAAAATATTTGCCTTTTTTTTTCCTAGAAGGCTGAAAAAAAGAGTGAACGTAGCAAAGTAGAAATCTATTCTGTAGCAAGACCTTTAATATATTAATAATCTATCCAATGAAACAATGCCTTATCTTGATCTCTCATCTTCTTCTCTGTTATATTGGTTTCATGTGGACAAATAATTCAGAGCTAAAAGGGCACCTTATGTCTTTTCCCACACCTAGACATGCAGAAGCAGGACAGTGGATGTGGCAGCAATCACGGGAAATGACTGGTCAGCAGGAAATCACAGGAGTGTTTAGTAACATTGTAAGACAGCTCATTAACAGAGGACAAAGCAGGACTGATGCTGTTGCAAATACAAGGTCGCCATTTGGGAGGAACCAAGAGCACACATCCAGACATTGCACCTCCTGTCTATTGAAGGAAAGACAGTGTGCACAGCCTGGAGTTTATATTTTGGTGCAGTGCTCTGGAGTCCAGTGCCCTACGAAGTCCAAATTCTTTCACTAATTGCAAAGAGATAGAGCTTATTCTGCAGTCTAAACAATTGGCATGCAATGTGCTTGGGTACCAGAAGACTAAGTGCATACATTTCTAGTGGTTGAATTTACTGGTAATTTGTCGGAGTATCATTTAATGCACAATATTCTAAGTTAAAAGGGAATTTAAATTCCAGCGTAGTATAGTGTCTTTGCAAATATATTTTTAGTGAATGAGTTACAGCCTATGTCTTCTTCTGTTAATACATATATAATAATAATATGATTGATAGACTTTTCAAGGCCTGAGCTTGTGAATAAGGCATGGCAGAGGGAAACCAAGCCAAGGAGAAAGCAGTCTGAAATTCTAGAATCCACAATTTGCAAAGACATTACTGACTTCAGATAATGCAAAATAGATTAAAAGACTAAATGAGAATGAAAACTCCAGTAGAGAAAAGTGTATTTCAGATTTAAATGTTGTTTTACTTTTCCATTCTATCTTTGTAATATAAAATCTGTTCTGATGACATTGTTGCAAACATTACTCATCCTTTCAGCCCTCACTATTACACACTTTTCCAGTTAATTGAGGAAAGGTTTCATGGGAGAGCTGGTGAAAAAGCTCAGATTAAGTTGGACAGCTCAGGAAATGGTCTAAGCAAGCAAACACACCAAACAGCAAGTGGCAGTGCCAATCATATACAAGGAACCGTGTCACTGTTAGTGGGTCACAGCTCTTGATTACTTTCACCAAAAAAGATTAATACCAGCAGTTCTGAACTCAAGTGGATTAATAAGCCTTTACCAGATACTCTAAGCTTTTTAATATATTAATTATATATTTTAATTTTTATTCTTTTCATAGAGTTTAATTTCCATATTTGATCTTCTCCCTGGCAGATGTTAGAAATAATGTTATTAAAATTGATCTGCTATGTTCAAGGCAGACATTAGCCATGAAATCCAGTTTTTAATGGAAGGCATATACAATACTAACCACATGGATCTTAGTCCATGTCAGTCTCATATTTTGAATGAGATTCGAGAGAGATGATGAAGAACAGAGTTAGGTACATGAAAGTGCAGTGCTGGCTCTTATGTTAATGGACTCCAAGACTCCGAGTCACAAAAGAATCAATAAGAAAAAAGCACCTAAAAATATATATATTCAAAGCTGTGCTTGAGCCAAAAAGTTTTCTGATTAATAAGAGAGAGGCAGTGAAGTATACGGAAAGGAAAAGACTTTCTTTGCCCTCTATCACCTTAAAAATGAACAACATATATTCCCATAAAATACAGTAATTGGTGCCTTTCCGGATCTTGGGTTTCTCAATTCTCATAGTAGCAGAGAGAGAGTGAGTGCCTGTCTCACAGATATGTTAGAAAGCCAGGCAAGCTTATGAGGCAGAGTAGAAAAGGAGTTTTGCTCCAGTGATCTCTGCTGTGTCCTTCCATTCAGTACTAAATAAGTGTCAGGCAATTAGAAATGGAACAGCGGATGCGTAAATGATACTGCCTTCCCAATAAATTGCTAATACCTGGATAGTACTGCATGACTGGAAACATACTGTTACAATAACGGCAGTAGCAATTTTTATTTCTGAATAATAGAGAATATGAAGAAGATCAATGTAACATTGGAGCCATGAAACAAACAATCTACCATATGATTCTTTTCCTGTCTGATTTCTTATTTTCTTCCTTCCAGAATTGAGACATAGTGCATCCAGGCTTTGTAAGATTAACATGCCTTTTCTTTCTCCTTCTTGGCAGAAGCGTGCTGTAGTGCGCATGGTGGTCTCTGGGCAATATTTAATGACTGCTAAACTGACATAAAGTTCATGCTTGTTCTTGTAAGGTAAAAATCAACCTCATTTGTAGTGAGCCCCTGAAGTTCATTATTTTGGAATAGCTAGAAAAGTGTAAAATAGGTTGTGTTTTTTTTTTTTTAAAATATGTATTGACACATACAGCTTTTGTTATAACAGTTTGGTCAGAAAAAAGGGACACCCACAAGGCACATATCCACACTTATTTGCATTATTTATTGCACCTGATTCATGTACCATCTTTTACCATCTGTCACATGGAAGATGGCTTTCAAAGAAATTCTGGAATACTAATGGAATTCCCTCAGCATCACCATTCAGCACAGGTGGCATTTTTAGCTCCAAAACTAATTAAAATGCATGTTTTAAAGAAGCTCAGTATTTAATTCAAGCAGAGAGGATACACAAGACATCTCTTCAGCATTTCAGAGGTCACAGCATGAGACTGATTTGGCCAACTTCATCTAAAATAACCCAGTACTTAAGGGAGTTTTACAAAGAAATACATTACATGTTGATTTCATACTTTCCAAATTTTGAAGCGACTCTAAGTATACAGAGGATTCAGCTGCATTCTGCAAAATAGTAAATGAAGGTAAAGAAAAAAAATCTTCACTTTTTCCTATGTATTGTTACTGCTACAATTAAAATTTAAGTGGAGTACTCAGATCTAACCACCAATTAGCAACCAGAATCATATTTTGCATTGATCTACACTGGGTTGCAGTTCAGCACTCAGCGTTCTGCAATTGTTGGGTATGTTTTGCTAGAATAAATGTCATGCAGAAGAAGGAGAGGAAAGTAATGAACAAAAGACAGAGCTGTCTATTGTGTGGGTCACCTCTCATATTATTCTTCCATAAAATCCATTGGGTGCTGATGCAATCTTGCCCTTCAGAAAGAGAAGTGGATCCCTAACAGCTGCTGAGCTGCTTAAGAGTGCCCAGGAATGAAAGGCTGGGCATCTTTAGTTGTGAAAACCTTGACTAAATGGCACCTGCTGCTGCAGTCACAGGCTTTCTTCCCTGCTCAAATGACATGAAATTCAGAAAAGGAAAATGACTGTTGCATCAGCAGAACACCATCAGGTTATTCACACACTTTCTAGTGGGTGTAAATTGGAATGTATGGGCAAAATATGTTGCTTTGAACTAAATGAGAAACACCTGTACAGTAATTCTGGTTCTGTGTGCACTGTTTAAAATACCCTTAAATTAAGATGCTTAAGAGATTTGCCTTTGTGTTGTTTTTCCCTGAGCTGGTGTCGTCGTGAGAATATTTTGTATGATTTTAAAGACAAACAAAGTGATTAAAAGGCTCTTTCAATTTTTCTTTTTATTGGTGGTATTTTAACTGATTCTTTGTAGAGGTATGAAACTGGGCCCAGTAGGTGTTAGGAAGGTTTATTATAACCTGACAGAAATCTGTCTAATCCTGGGGCTTTACTAGCTCTGAGGGAATTGTCTTACTTATTCCCATTAAATCATTAACTGATTGTAATATAACTTTTGAGCGTATGACAGCCTTGGAAATAATAAAAGTAACAATAAAAAGATGGAAGCAAAAGTCTAACAGCTTTTGTCTTATGCTGGATCTGTGGATGCCTGGAGTGCTTTATGGCATTCTGTACAATCAGTGATGGGAATGTTATTGTTATCCTGTTGAGCAGATACAGGCAAAGAGATTCTACTCTATTTATTTTCCATTGCATTGGCCTGAAAATTCACATACAGTTTTCAAAGAATCAGGCTACTATGCAGAAAATAAAACATAATCTATTTAATTAGGAGATATAGGCTAAAATCTAATGATAGACATCTAATTCCTACCTCTTCCACAGGCATTCTGACTAAATAAAGGCCAATAAGCCTGACCTATTTGACTGGACTTGCTTTATGATCAGCAGGTATCTACTCAATATTGTCAATGAAACCTTGGGAACAATTCATCCTCTGATGAAACAGACATTATTTACACTTACTCAGATGAAATACACCCTGTGTTCCACTAATTCTTTTGACTATAACTCCTTTCCTCATAACAGAGATTTAGGCGTCCACCTGTAAGTAATTTAAATCTCACCTTCAATAAATAATTCATGTCCCAGTTTAGTCAAGTATCAAGGTGTACTTTGCCTTCATGGGATATCACTGGTTTCCTTTTGCTCCAGAAAGAAGAGAAACCTTTGCTTACATTGGACTATATGCTTAACATTCACCGTAGTCTACCTCTGAAAAGAAGTCTCCTGTGCTAGAGACTGCAACAACATTTAGAACAAAGAAGGTTGATGTAATTTGCCAGTCCAAACATCTCTGCATTACAAATTATTTGTCCTGCTTATACTGGGAGAGAAAATAGGCCCATGTAAAGCAGTGAAGGATGGAGGACAAGATATGACTTGAAAACAGTAAGCAATGACCAGGGAAAAAAAAAAAAAATTGAAGAAAATATTATTGTGCATTTCAATGTCTCTCTTGTGCTGGAGAGGGGGAGTGACATTTTGCTAGAACTCTGTGCTGATGAATGAAACTCAGCTTGTGCAGTTAAGCTTCCTTACAGCAAGAGAAACATGTTATGTGTTATTACATTGCAATAAAAGGGTGTGGTAATATAGCTATATTACAGATATAAATATAACAGAAAAAGTGTAAAAAGGTTAAGCAATACACTAGAAGAAATATGTGATGGAACAAAGGAGTATGAAACCAGACACAAATATAGAGAAATTCATTGCACTATAAAAATAACCAAGAGACATTTAAACAAGGTAAGAAAAAGCATCAATTGTGTAAGTAACGAAGGGTGAAAGAATACACTACAAGCCAAACAATATCCTTGGAAGGAGGGCAGAAAATCTGTAAGAAGTTTAGAATAAATCTAAAAATCTAATATCAGATGAGAAGGACAGGGTACAGTAAATTGTATGGAGGAGTTGGATGGAATATTAGGAGAAAAAAAACAAGGAAGAGTATCTGAAAGGATGATATTAGACTGAAAAACTGTCATCTTTTAATTAAAATGCCAAAATGTATCTACAAAAACTTTTTAAGCAGATATAAGCAAAAAGAGATGACTCAGAATTTTCAGGAAGCCTATATTAATTCCTCTTCTATAACCCAGCCAGCAATGCTGAATATTCTGAACAATGCTAAACTGTCTGCAGTGAATCAGGTATGCAAAATATTATTGAATATGTATCATGGAGAAAGCAAAGAGTCAGTTGTTTCCTGTTAAGGGATATGAATGAAACAGTCCTCAGCTATATAGGAAGAGTAAATAACAGTAAATAAGACGCTCAATCACTAAGAGCCAGTGAATATATAGCAAGGTCTCAAGAAATCTCTAAGGATCAAAGATCCCTTACTATAATCTGGAACTTCTTGCAGACTGAAAGTTTCTTGGGATACAATTGTGAATAATATTTATAAAATCAAGTCTCATTTTTACTACCAGAAAAAAAAAAATAAAGTATTTCTAACCTCTTAAAACTATTTTAAACACAGAAGGCTTTTTTAGGAATTGAAATGTGTTTGTTCATCTATCAGTGTTTGCAGCAAGTAAACATGATGTCAATTAGCCTTGCTAATGTGAAATCATTACCAGTTCCTGGGCGGGAGAAAGAGTTCATCAGCTCAAAAATACATTGTGTGTGTTGCAATATATTCTACCATTGGGTAAGAACAATCTTGGATGCTTAACTAATTAGTATTTGTTTAGAATATTCCACTTCTAGGGTTTGAAGCTTTCAGCAGAAATTTGCTAGTGGCACACCAAGTAGCTCAATAGGTGAGTTAAGAGACGATTGTAGTGGAACCTGAACAGATGTAGAATAAAAAAGCCTTTGTGCAGGAAAAAGTTTAAAATTTAATGTTATTAAACCCATAATTTCCTAATGAACCTCAGCATAACTGCTAGGGAAAAAAATAAATCAGCTTTTTAATACTGAAAATCCATTCTACCTCTAATGAAACGTTAGTGCAGTCTTTGGTGACTGCTGTCTGAAGCTAATCCATGGACCAAAAGGGATGTTGGGACTCGAAAAACTTTCAGTTTCTGCTCCATGTGCAATAAATGCAGAGTTTAATATACTAGAGGAAACGTAGATGGGTTTCAAACTATCATTTTGGTGCTTTACATCAACAAGACAAAAATAAAGAAGAAAACAGCATTCTAATTAATATAAGCCTACCATTTCAGAGAAGGCATTAAATTAAAATTAAAATTAGTAAGCTGTTATGAAATGCTAGAGGCCCATACCAGTTGATGTCATTATGTTTGGGGGAAAGGAATATGATAGTGGACTATAACTCATGAGTGGGCTGGAGTGATGTAATGAGACACAGTCATTTGAGCTCAGTGTGAGCCAGGTTTACAGCAACAAGGAGGAGTTGGTTCTTCACACAGATGAGGGAATTGTGGAACTCCTCATCATAGGATGCTGTGCATGCAAAAATTGTTAGGTAATCTGGGGAGGAGCAATAAATACTCAGACAAAAAGATATGGTTGCCAAATGTATAAACTACAACAGGTTCAGGTCATCCAATAAACAGAAAACAGTCAGAGTGAGTGCTCAGAAGTAAAGCCTACACTCCCCTAGACATCTATTACAGCCACTGCTGAAGGCAAGTCACTGGGTTAGACATACTTGATGAAGCATTAACTTTGTTCTTCCATGCTTATTGTATTCCCTTTTCTGCAGCTCACTGTAACTGGATCTATAATTTCAGGACATTCAGACCTGGGGCTGTTGCTCTTAAGGCCCTGAATGAAGTCCTGCAAATTGTTCTGATTTGTTTCACCTATCCAATCCATCTTCAAAAAGTTCTTAGAGCAATCACAGCAAAAATGATAACAAAGCAACGTTTGTGCTGTCAAAGGTAAAACCAGTATAAATTTACATTAAGTTGCTAGGTTGTAAACCAATAAAATGCCATTGTTCAGACACTGTTTCACCAACTGATCAACCAGTCTTTCCATGGACACAGCAGAAATCCAGGTTCGTATCTTCATAAAGCAATGGATATTATAATTATATATACATATATATATATTTGAGTCAACACTGAAAGAGTGCAGTGTTTATAATCATAATAAAGGAAGGAAAGTTTCAATTCTATTCATTATAACAGTATATTCTTACTGGCATGATTTCTATTAAGCTGTTAGAAAGCAACTCAGCAATGTATTCTTCCTTGATAGACTTCCTGTATGCTGGGCAAGCATGTTGATAGAATAACAATATCAGTGGTAGAGGTATGATCACTAATCACCAGTGTCTTCTTAGCCAAGAATTGAGATCAGTGTGGTACCTCATGAGAAAACTTTTGCGGCTGCCTGATGTCAACACTGTTGCTCTTGCTCCTTATGCTGAGGTGTTGCCTTTCTCTGCCTTGTATGATCATCCCATCTTCCAGTTCTTGTATGCCTCCAGCACTTCTTTCAGCTTGTTCTTCAGAGAAAATCCCTTACATTCTGCCTAAGTTCCTCTGGGAACTTTCATAATATTTGAGTGTTGTTCCTGTTTCTTCTCCATCCCCCCTCCAAACCTCAACATCTGCAAGGTACTCCTAAGAAGCAGCTCTGTCTGGATGGCACATCTGTCTCTATATTACTATCTGGTCCCCTTTGATACCATACCCATGATACCACTCACTGAACATTTCAAGCTAAGCATCATTAAAACAATTCCTCAGCTGCAGACAAGTCACAAATATTCCTTTCCAACAGTGTGGACACAACAGCCATTCTGCCAATCACTTGAACTTCTAACATGTTTTTACATGTTTGATTGTTTAAATCCAAACTATCCCTAATTTTCTCACATTTATTCTACATGCAAGTATTAATCTTTACCTGCCTATCCACACAGACAAAACCATGGTCCTGCTTGCTGAATAACCTGCTTACTAAGTACACAACAAAAGTATCCCTGTTCTGCTATGAAATGCTGCTGTGTATGTGCATTTCCCTACCCTTTGATCATGTGCTGCTCTGTTTACAGTTTGTGACTTCTCTTCACCATCACGTTTATGTTTGTTTTATGTTCATAACCTAATCCCACTTTACCTCTCCTTCAGAAACAAGAGACTGTCTCCTGCTTCTAATCAGCTACTGATAATACCCTCCATCACCCTCTTGATTTGTTCTCAAGCCGTTACTTTCATGTTTTTCATGCTTGGAAGAACTACTCCAAAGGAACATCATTGCTTTCCTTCAAGATCCTTCTCCAAGTCTGTCTTTTGACATTATGCTTATAAAAATACTTGGTGTAAATAAGCTGTAAATAATAGTAAGATTGTTGACTGTTGATATCCTTTTCTTCCAATGCTTTTGTTTATGTTGTTTCCTGTCTGCTGCATACAGAACATGTGTTTTATGCTGCATACGTTTGGATGGTGTATGTAAAACACTTCATAAATTGTCTTCTGTTTTCTGGGTCATACTGTAATATGAATATAAATGCAGTAATAATAAAACCTAAGTTTTTCATATTTTTTATAATTATGTTTTTAATATATACACAGATCTGTACTATCTGCTCCATTATCATAGCAGTTGAGTGACTAGAATGTGGTATATGCTTTTCCTCCCCACACTAGTTATCACAACTACCATATAGTAAATTGGAGCATAAAGAGATGGAGGATAACATTCAGAGTATCTGTTTTCCAACTTTGGACAGCACTTAGGAATGTAAGCATTTAGGTTTATGGAGAGCAAATTCATAAATCAACTTTGCAGTACACAACGTTCTGTTAGCATCGTTGTTTTGGACCACAAAAATCTATAGATGCTCATACACTCATACCCTAGACTGAAGAACTAGGCACTAAGCACTAGCACAGCATGGAGTTCCTTGAGAGCCACTTTAAAAACTTCATGTACATTAAATGTATTTTCATCCCTGGAGTTGCCCAATCTGTTTGCTGCACTTCTGCTTTAAGGCAAACCAATAATGCTCTGGAAAGCAGATAGTGCAATGACTGTATTTGTTCCTTCCACACCACAGCATTGGCCAGGGAATTGTGGTGGGCAAGATCTGCAGCACTGCATAACAATCCAGAAGCTACCCCCTCATCATCAGGATGCACAAATACAAATAACCTACTTCCCAGAATTACACTCCTGAACTACTGAGGTAGTCTGATCAAACAAAAGATGAAAAGAGATTTGAAGGTGGGCAACCCTATATTTGGGATCACAAAATCTCAAGGACAGGAAAATAACTCTATCTGCAAATGGGGAAAGCAGTATTCTTTTTGTATAAGAAGAAGGGACCCTTACAAATGTACTCATGACACTATGACCTCTATTTGAGTGAACTCAGGAAAAAATGTAATATGCAGACAAAATTTTAAAGGTTTATTAACTTCCAAAACTCATGAACTAAAGTCCATGTCTCATTTTGTATTCTTTTTCCCTTTAAGTTTCAATGTGATGCTTCTGCAGTGAAAAGCTGCATTTCTGTAAACAATATTGGGGTTGTGGCTGTTATCATTTCACACAAGACCCCTCTTGCAGAAAGAGCTTTGGAGAATATTGGACTATTTTTTTAAGCACCTTTGACAGTCTGCTGTGCTGAGTCGAAAGATTTCAAGCTACATTAACTTTAACAAAAGAGTGTCTGTGCCATAAGCCCCCATTTCGCTTCAAAATAACGATAGCTGTTTTAAAAACATATATATAACTTAACCCAACTCCTTTATTTATTATTATTATTTATTTAGAAGGTCCCTCAAGCAAATCCAGATAGAGGCTGATAGGATGGGATTTGCAGCACCAGGGACAGTTTCAATTTTGCTTTGAATTCAATATAATTGAGACTGTGGCATTTGAAAATGTGCAGTCTGCAGATTAGATCATGTAGTTTCCCACCCATTACTGACTCTCCTCCTTGCAGTGCAAGATGTGCTCTGCCTCATACACACATTCTATTTCATTCTGCAGATAATCAAGGGCAAACTTTAGAACCTCAGAAAAAGGCTTTTTCACTGCACAGGAATTGCATCTTTAGTCTTTGCATGCCAGAGGATTCTTCAATTTGTTCTGTGGAGCTCTGTTTTCTGTGTTATTCTGGTATGCTTCTAAGTATGTGTTCTCCTCAGGAAGAAGAAATTTCTGTTACTGTGCTCTGAATCCATTACTCTGTTAACTCTGCAAAACAGGCTGGGTATGCTTAAAAGCATAAGGGAAAATTGTCTCCTTTTTTTTTTTTTTTTTTTTTTGGTGATCTTTCACTACATTGATGTGCATTTATTGGTTAGTACTAGTAACTACTTACCTTCTTTAACCTTACTGAAAAACATGCTAGTCTCCCTTGCTCTGAATTTCATGCAAATTTAATGTATAACTTTGTGTATTGCTACTGATTTCTTGGGGCTTCATGTATATGCAGTAGTGAAACTCCAGTAGTCTCCTGTTAAAACAGAGTTTTCAGTTCTTTTAGTTGAACAAGTGTACTGGGGTTTATGTCCAGAACATTCCAAGAAAGACTTGACAATGATGACATTTTAGAAGAATAAAATAAAATTCTTTTCTCTAGCATTCTTCTACCCTCAGTTTGTCTTTCCTCTGTATCACTGGATCTTAAGACAACATTCCAATTTTCCTGGAAATTGAGCAGACATTTAAAGAAGTTTAAAGCAAGTCTAAACTGCCCCCAAATTCAAATAGTAGTTTTATACTTATTTTGCCTGGTTGAGCAAATATGATCATAGTTGTCTGATAGCCCACACAACCACCCAGCTTTCTTGTTTGCATCAGCAACAGCCCCTACATTATGATGAGCATCAAGTTTAAGTAGCTTATGGCTACATCTATAACATAAGCACAACATGCAAGCAATTATTTTCTGGCCCTGAGTTCAAATGGACAGGTCCATATACATTCAAACTTTCTATAACAAAATTAACAAATCCCAACCGCTTACTGAGAAAGACCTTCTGTTTGTGCTAACTCCTGAACCATTTCTGGAAAATTTGGAGAAAGTGTTAGTTGACCAGACATTATACTAAAATTTAACACTAGAGAGAACTAAGTCCAAAGTATGTTTTCTGGCTCTTTTAACAAGAAATAGAAGTTTTAACTAGTTTAACTAGTAAGCTCTGTTATTAAAATACTTTTCCTTCATAAAACAAAACAAAACAAAGAAAAAAGGACCTCACTGAGCCTCAGTCACTTTTCAGTCTGGTTTCTTACCTTACCTTTCACTGTTTTGATCTTCTTTATAGTTGTTGTGGTCTCTTGTTATCTTGTTTATGTCTTTTACCTTACAGCTTCCTGACTTAATTTATGCCAAATTGATTAGAAAAAGCCTACAGAGGGTTACACACACCATGTGTTTAGCTAGTGGGTGATTTTAGGATATTCCTTTCAGGCTTTAAAAGTACTTTGCTTAACCTGCTCTACAAGCAAAAATGTTTCCTTCCATGATTGATTTTATTTGTGCAGTTTAGTCCTCTCCCTAAATATTGACCCATGATCTTTTCTTGTCTATTTCAGGTTTTCTGTGTACATTTCTTTAGTAGGAAATTGTTAGAAACAACAATAATCAATTAACGTCTACTAAATCTCAAATTCCAAGTTTCCTTTACCTTGACAGAAATGAATTACAAAAGAATTAAATAACAAAGTAATGTGAGATCCTTGCTGAATTGTACTGGAATTATTTGAAGCATAAGTTTATCCTCCACGAGCTGTTTCTTGACAGAAAGACACCCATCAATACTCACAGGGAAGAGTGGTGCAACCACTCCTGCACCTCTTGCAGAAGTGGTACTTTTCAACACTAGCCTTGTAAGCAAGGATGAAAACATGGTATTCATATACCTTTTTCCCTTCATGACCCTCTAAGCTCACAAGTTCTAATGCAAACTTCTTTTCAAATGGTATTAAAACTCAAATCTTCATAAATAGAAGCTCAGAAGCCTACATATTCTAGTGGTTTATATTTAATTTAAGGTTTAACTGTCTAATTCCAAAGAATGTATATACTCACATTCAAAGCAGGTTACCCAAGTCAGCCACACAGTTTTGGTGTATGGCTATACAGAGGTGTGTGGCTATATGTTCTTGAGATACAGCTCTAAAATCAAGTTGTGGAATTTCATTGCAGTAGGTCAGATGAGGGCTGGAACTCAAATGGAAATATCTTTATCTTAATGGTTGGACTTTATGATCGTAAAGGTCTTTTCCAATTGAAAGAGTTCTGTGATTCTATAATCCACATTCAAGTTTGCTGGCCCAGTAAGGGCTAGCTTTTATCAGTTCACATGCTATTACATTGTGATTTGATTTTTGCTTTTCCCCCCTATTTTACATAGATTTCCCTAAAGTCTATCGGTGCCTCTTCCTAAATACCTATGATGACAACCGTCATCCAGCAACAATGACAGCACAAGGTTCTATAATTTTAATGGAAATAACAATGACAATAACAATAACAATGGATGTTATTTCTATCATAAGTACCACAGTCTGTAAACATATCATACGAATCATACATGCCATTATTGCTGTAAACATAAGCTAAAATCCAATATTGATGCCAGTAAGTCAACCCTGGGCAATGAACGCTTGCTCAGAACCATGAAACTGATTTTTTTTTTTTTTCAGAGATCTTTTCTCTAAATAACAACCTGATGTACAGAGTGCTGATTTTGGGGGTGTTCAAAGAACAGATCTACATCTAAAGGCTTATGGTTCAGACTTGTCTCTAATTAAGAAGTGTCCTGAAGTGAACAAAGGACCACACAGCAGGAAATATATGCTTGCAGACACCAATTCACACCTGTTAATGATTAGTTTGCAGACACTACCAGATGTGCTATTTATCTGATGATCCGAGTAATTGAAATGAATTGCTCTAAATCAGTCATGTGAAATTGTCCTAGTTAAGTAGACGTGTTGTTTCTCCTCTGTTTTCTTACGGAAGGGATAGAGCTTATAATTTTCCTTAACACTGTCCTTTGCACTTTACATAGTGCTCCCACACAAAGAGTTTGAGCTGCATGCCATACCCTCATCCAACGACAGCAAATATATCTGTGCAGAAAGCTTTTTAAGTCTGACCATGCATAGGAGTTCACAAAGGCATTGGTTAGTGGTAAAAACAGGCCATGATTTTTATCACATATCCATAAATCTGCAGTTCAATGCTTTAAAGGTCAAAACGTGAAACCCTATAGATGGAGAGTTGCATACTTTTGGAACTTACTGCCAAAGGGATGCAGTGGTAGTAGACAGTATCAGTGTACCTCCCAAACAAGAACAAATAAAAAAACAACTTAATGTGAATGCAGAGCGGGAGCACAAAGGGAATGGACACAGTCAGTTGCCAGTTTCATGTGTTTTCACTCCTTTTGCCACTGTTGAAGGCAGAGGCACAGCACTGACCTGACCCAGACAGGCTTCTCTGTTCCCATATCATCCTCCTGGCTTGGTATGTTATCAAGCTTACTTTCTTCCTAAGACAGCTAAAACCAGCTATAATATCAAAACCTTTGTGACTACGAAGAATTGGTCTGTGAGAGGAGAAATAAGCAAATAAGAGGAAAACCATTTTGACTTTTCTGTTGTCTACACCTACAAGACAAACTGATGACAAATTCAGCATGTATTTCATGCTATGAAGTCTATAAGTAGAAAGGAGGATGAGGTGGGCTAAAGTGTATGTATTGTCTAGGTAAAAACATAAAAATGATATCTTTAAACATAATATGGACACAGTGGCATAGGTTTAAATTCTTGACTGTAGTCAAAGGTTTCTTTTTATACATTGTTTCAGGTCTGGTGGTGCCTTAGATTTAGACTGTGGTAATACGTTTAGCTTTTTGCCATTTGATATTTTTTTTTGTTATACAGGTAATCCTTCATAGTTTTTCTGTGGCAGATTGAAGTTTCTTTATATCTCCATCACATCCTAGAGAGTATTGCTCCTGGTTTGCCAGGGAAAAAAGAAAGAAAAAAAAACACTGCAGAAAATCTAATCGGAGAGATCAGAGAACTGAAACTAAGAATGGACCAGTAACAGAGGCATTAAAAGGCTTTCAGACCATGGTTTCCTGGAGATTTTCTCAGGGCCTTTGTGCACACTGAAAGTTCTAGCTACAGTCTTGATACTAATAACTTCTAGTTCAGTTTCCTGCAACCTCTTGCCAGAAATACTTGTCTGCTTCTATTTCTAGACTTACAACCCCATGTCTGCAATTGAATTTCCCTCAGGCTTGTGACCCCATGTCTTACATGAGGTCACAACACTTCATTTGGGAAGGTCACTGTTCCTATCTGAACAAGAACAGAGAAAGTTTGATCTCAATTTTGGTATATTTTTTTCCCCAGAATACTACACCTCCAGCACTATTTATATGTTACTTAATGATCTCCATTGTACTGCTCGAAGCTGAAGCTCATGTGATCTGTTTAAGCTGTTGTGCAGCAAGACTGTAAGAGTTGGAAGAAGAGCAGAAATCTCTGAGCTCCCTGTGCAGTGTGCTGTCCACTGGACCATGAGCAGTAGTTGGCAGATATAACTAAGTGTTCAGCTTTCTGTTGGTGAAAGTTTATTAAAAATTCTAATTATTTGTGTTTTTGTTTCAGGTTATTTATCTTATTTTCTCTCTCTTAAGGTTGGAAGGAGGTTGTCAGCATGATTACACCCCAGACAATTGAGTTGATTGCTTTTTTCATAATAGTGTTGTGCAATTTTCAGTAGGTGACAGAATAGAGAGAAGAAAAAGTGAGTGCTTTAAATAGAATAACTACAATGCTGTTTGCAAAATGTTCTTCATTAACCCTTAATAAACAGCCCATGCTCAGCTATTGGCATAAATTTATTCATTCAAGTTAGCAGTTTTCTACCCCTGGATTTTGTCACATGGCTGTTACTGTCCTCCCTCATTCAGTGTTTCCCTTTCTTAATTAGACTACAGTGATTTGTTCCTTTAGCTGTGCTTGTTTCTTATTTCTCAAAGATGTCTTTCCTTTTGCCTTCACTCACAAGTACATTCTTTCCTATATGTTTCCTTCTCCTCTTTCTTCTCCTATTTTTCTTTCTGTGGCAAATACTATACCTATTCACAGGAGTATTAAAGCCAGTTATAAGCCTTAAAAAGATACGCTTTTAAAACAGTCATATAATGACAGAATCATAGAATGGCTTAGGTTGGACAGGACTCAAAAGGTCATCTAGTTCCAACCCCCCTGCCATGGGCGGGGACACCTTCCACTGGACCAGATTGCTCAAAGCCCCATCCAGCCTGGTCTTGAACATCTCCAAGGATAGACCATACATAGCTTCTCTAGGCAACCTGTACCTGTCCACTGTATTTTGATGAGGTAGGATAGATACACCAGCATTTCTCTCAAACATGCTTCCTAAATCCACCACTTATACAGATTCCACAACCATCTTAGGTCACCCAATGCCCAGTTAGTGTTATCTTAAAACAAATATTCTTAATGTCATATTTAAGTCTTCTTTCAAGTCTTTACTTGTTGCCACTGAAGTCCATCTCTTCCTAATATCTCAGTGGGCAACAGAAACTAAATGAACGTATTTGGAAGCAAAACAAACTAGGAAACTCTCTCTGTCCCTAGGGCCAATGGGTGCTGCTTTGATTACACATGCATGGCCAGAACACTTTTACTTCCCAAAGTGAACTCCTCCAAATAGTCCAGTGGAAATGGTCTGTGGTTCATGCACACAATCAAATGGTGTCTGCAACCACACAGAAATCTGAGTCAGTGAAACTGCCATGCGCCAGGATTAAAATGGAACACTCTGGACAGCTCAGTGCCAGTGTTCAGCCTGTGCCCTGGTCCTGTTTAGTTTTCATACATAGGTGTGCCAAGAAAGAGCAGCAAAAGCAGGTCTGCTCCAGGAAGGAGGCAGAGCTGGGAGCTGGGGCCACCACAGCAAAGCCAGCATCATCACTGACAAGGCACAATCTGGCAGAGTGTGCACAGGGCTGGATTGGTGACAGCAACATGGTCAGAGTCCAGACATGCCAGAGCAGGGGAGTGGGGCATAGGATGCCTGCAGCCACAGCCAGCTCTGAGTTAGAGCTACCCTTGCAAGAAGGTGAGGATGCTACAGGGAATTCACATCTTTTACCTCTTGCCCAGGTAAGGGAAGTGGTAGAAGTGTGAAAACCATATAGTGGGAGATGTTGCACTGTTTCTTTTTTATTTGCTATATTTGCCATACGTCCTGACAAGCCAGACTTGATATGCTTTATTCTTGCCAAAGTATACACAATGTATTCAAAGTGCTGCTGAACTGAAAACTGGGCTCAGTTGACTCCTTTAGGGGGGTCACTATTCACCCTACCACGAAATAAAAAATCTCCTGTGTCTGTCTTGGCATTCAGTATGTGCTAATGAAACCTGCCCTTCTTTTACCAACAATTTTCCCTGGATTTTGAAATCACTGTTCTTGTTTCAAGAAGCATATCAACACAAATAATAATAAACCCTGCATATAATTTCCTTCTTGAGTTTCATCTGCCTTCTTGGGCAGCAGTCAAACCTTCTATGGATGTCTTCCTGCTTTGAAAGTCTGTTCATAATTATTTTCCACTCCTACACAACACTTGTATGTCTTTCTGAAGTTTCCTTAGTTTATACCCCCATCCCAGTCTTCAATCCTTTAACATCCTTCTGTGCCTGGTATTTTTTCATTCTCAAATACTAGTCACCTAGAAAAAGTTAAAGGAGAATTGGTTCTTTTTTCTTCAAAAATCTTAGTAGTATAATTATTGTCTCCAGTAAGTGTACATGTCACTAAGCTCAAATTTTTGTCATCTTATCAAGTTCATGAGGAAAAGACAAGATGCTGTAAACAGACTGTATGCACAGTCTGGAAGAATCTTCAAAACTGTCAAAATTTTGTTTGTTCATATCATGACTAGAGTTTGTAATTTGTCAGAAAATTCCTTAAATATTCACTGGACAGAGGGTGATGCTACTATTTTGGTGATTCATTAGTGTTACAGGCTTGCAGTGAAATTCATCCTAGAAATCCTCCAAGCTGGCTCAGTACTGAAGCTGACTCTGAGGCTCACACACCCTAACCTTCTTTTACACTTATGAAAAGGGCAAAGGTCAAGCCCTCTGTCCCACATTATTCACTCAGAACTCCTCATTACTTTGTGTTACACTCATTACTGTCATTACTGGCTCTTTTCACACTCTCTATCTGCTTAAAATTCTCTCTAAATAACCTTTCTTTCAAAATATGCCAGATCCAAGTGCACAAAACTACCACAGTGAATTAAAATCATGGGGTTTTGACTAGAAGCATGGGACATGTGTGATGAGATATAGTACAATAGCTATCAAGATCTGTTTAGATCACTGCTCTTCCAATCTACATATAATGTATTCTTATGTGCTATGTACATTCTGCTAGGTTATATGATAAAGCCCATCGGCACATTCACAAAGGAGTTCAGAGACAATGACCAGAGAGGACCCTAACAATGCCCTGTCAGGCTACTGCCCGGCTAATCACAGTGGCCATAAGCCCATCACAGGGGCCTTTAGCCCATTAAACACTCATCTGCACAAGCCCAGAGGAGCAGGCTGGAACGCAAATTAGAGACACCCAAGAAATGCTCACCATGTCTGGATTCTTTGCAGGCTTGTTTCAGCAGTGCCATCAGCCCCAGTGCCAAAGTGGGAAATCCACCGGTCACTGAAAGAAGCTCTCCAGACCACCTTTTGGGTTATGGGGAGATATGGCTGGCTAGGGCTGGGACATATAGGATGAGGGAAAAAGCAGTTCTGGATTATACTTATTTTGGGATGTTTAGGGGAGGAACCCAATGCAGGACAAGGAAGGGATTTAGGTGATTTGGGGAGGAATGAAAGTTGGAGAAGAGGGCTAAGAGGATGGAAAAGGTCAAAAACATGTAAATAGTTTCCTTGTCAGTGCATTTGTCTGGCTGTGCCCTGCATCTGAAGAGAGAATCCTATTGTGTTCCCTCCAACCTCTTCCCTGAGTGAGGACTCTCTGCTGTGTGTATACTTGTGTATGGGGGTCTTGTTGCAGCAGCCAGTCAGACCACAGGCTGGACACAAGTGTGTCCATGGTGCCAACAAGTGGAAGGAGCACAAGTGTGCAAGCACTAGTGAAGATCAAGCTTGACTAGCCACTGAGTAGCCTGGGAGCCAGGGGGTAGAGTAAATCTCTAAGGGACAGCACTGTGTGTGAGTGCTTGTGTATCTCAAGGAGCAAGAGCATGGATACGTCAGCTCTGGGATTTGGGAAGTCCTGAATCACTCTGTCTGTGTGACATGCTATCAGCAACTGGAGAGGCGCTACAGACTTGGAGAGACTGGGATTCAAAGGCCAGCTACTAGATAGCCAAAGTGTCTGAGTCAGCTGCTTGTGGGATCCTGCACAAATACTCTACATATGTATAGGTGTATATTTTCATTAGTGGACTTCCATCCTGCCCAGCCAGAAAGGGGAGCCGGATGAGGCTGTCACTGTTATCTCTGCTTATCTGGGTGTTCAGATCATGTGTCTGACCTGTGCTGCTGACCACATGTATATGTGCATATGTGTATACAATCTGCAAATGTGTATACAATCTGCAAATGTGTATATAGGAAACAGCCTCAAATTGCACCAGGAGAAATTTAGATTGGATATGAGAAAAAAAATATTTTTTACCAAAAGCATTGTCAAACATTGGAAAGTAGTGGAGTCACCATCTCTGAAGGGATTTAAACAGCATATGGATGTGGCACTTGGGGACCTGGTTTAGTGGTGGATTTGGCAGTGCTGGGTTAATGTTAAGACTTGATCACCTTAAAAGTCTTTTCCAATATAACAAATTCTATAATTCTATGATTCTGTAAATGCATATATGTGTATATATTTATATGTGCATGAAGACGTGTATATATGTACTTATAAAGTATATATGTATTTATATAGTATATGTGTATTTGTATAGTACATATGCATGCTTTGTGTGCATGTATGTGCTGGAAATAGATCTTCATTCTCACTACTGGTTGTACCTGGGTACATGGAGTAGCAGCACTCTTATCTTGGACAGAAACACACACACTTATGCAGATATATATACGGATCATTGTATATACTGATATTTTTTCCCTGTGCAGGAATGTGAGTTTTGGAGAGGCTCATACAGAATCAATTGTCCCTGGAACGAGCTGGTAATGTTGCTGTCTTCAGTGAAATCTGCATGCCAGATGAGGTTGAGAGACTGAGAGTTAGGATCATGGTTATAACCCAGCCTCATAACTTCTTGTTTGAACCATTATGTCAGTCTCTTACCACAGTAACAGAAAGAGTTGAACAAAGAAACAACTTTCATCCTTGCTTTTTCATAACATTTTAGGGTCTGCTCTTTTTCTTTTGCTAGCCACATTGTGCCTTTTGCCATCTTTCTGCAACCACAAAAGCTGGAATATATGCATATTTTAATATAGAATGAGCTTTTTCCATAGTCTCATAACTCCAGAAGGATTTAACATAGTTCTTAGTGATTATTTCCAGTACCTGTCTTTGCAGGTGGTCATTGATTTCCTGAGCTTCAGCAGAGTGAAATTGATGTCTAGCCTACACTAGTAAAAGGTTTACTGGAATAGATAAATCTCTCAGTGCAGCTAATACTGGCAAGCACCCTATTATGGTTGCAGTTCTATTGTGGAGGAGAAAAGTAAAAGGTTTTCATCCAGGTTTTTTTTTTTTTTTTTTTCTTGGGAAGTGCAACACTGTTAGGCTTTTTGCTAGCATACAGATGTTATTCAAAATTTCACCCCTAAATGATATCGGTAAGTTTTAGTCATAAATCTGGTTTGATTTTTCTCAGTCTCTCTGTTTCCCCTGTGAAGCTGAAAGACAGCAATGAGAGCTGACAACTCAGCTTTAAATCTGCAGAAAGGCAGCAACTCCAGTCAGAAAAGAACAGGGATTCACCCTTGGCTTGGGCATGGCAACTTTCTCCAAATGCATGCCACCAGGGTCCTGGATTTTTAACTGAAAATCATGGCTTATATTATTTTGGAAATTGGGCAAATCTCTCAAATGTCTATTTTTGTCTCAGTAAGACAGAACTGCGACAGGTAATACAACAAGGGCAGAATGGGTGATGTGAGACGGGAGGAACCACTGCTCAAGACTGCCTCTGAGGAGCTGAGCCTCTTGGAGGAGGGGAATCCTGTTTGGCAGAAGGGGCAGCAGCACAGCGCTGTGACTTCTCCACTTCCATGTTTCTGCATGGAAAGCATCCAGAAGGTGAGAACTGCACAACCTCAGGAACCTTGACATGTTTTATTGGTGTACAGCATGCTAAAGTGCAAATTTACAATACAGTAACTATTTCTGTCACACTCCCTGTGTGGACATTGGTGGAAAGAAATGTCGCCATGATAAAGAGAGGAGCTCTAGCTAAGCAAAGTAGCTCATATTTGATTGATTATTGATTCCAGCCTTTAGCATGCATTTGCCTGCTTCTGACTTATTTTGTGCAAATGACTGGTATAGGTAAGCCTGGTTGTAACGTTACATGCAATTTCTTCTCCTATGGTATAAATTAAAAATTATTATAGATATAAGTTGATGTGGAAACACATAAGGTTTATACTTACATAAACATTCAGGGCAACTCTGTCCTTGGAAAAAATTAACAATGCCATGCAAAAGCCACATTGGGAGAGTTACTAAGGTTATTGCGTGGATTAAACCCCTCTTCTTTGTCTGAGCCATTCAATCTTTCTGTAGTGCAAAACAGCTACACAACAAGATAGTTAACGATTTGGGTGTGCATTAAATCTCAAGCTCAGAGCTCATTGAATCTGTGGTGAAGAAAAGCCAGAAAAAGCATATTAGAGGTGCAGGTATTGCTCCTGGATGCATAATCTACCTGAGCGAGCTTTGAATCCCCTTGTTAGAGGACTACTGGCAGGACTTCTGTGACCACGGACCACACAGAATGTGTTCACCACACTTGTGCTGACTCTTTGTATCAAGTTGAATGTCCAGCTCACAGAAGTTATGCTAAAATTGCAAACTAGTTCTAATATATCTACACCAGGGATTTCCTGTCACAGCTGCAGACTTCGAAAGTTTGCAAAATGCTGTATTTTAGGTTACGGCCATGGTGCACTGGATTTTGACTAATTTTTAATCTTCTTTTATGTGTGGGGTTTGGGGGTTTTGGTTTTGTTTTCTGAGCACATATATGTTTAAACTACAGAATCTTGGGAAACATAAGCTGAAAAGTGACACTGAGAACAGACCTAACTCTATGACAATACTTTCTCTTGAAAATCAAAAATTAGCCTGGAAAGTTGTAAACTCTTCATGCACTTGTCAACTTGCCAATAGATCCTAAATATACTTGTCACTATGCCAATATTTCCTAAATATTTCTAATTTTGACCACTGAAGAACATAGTGTACATATAAACTTTGAACTAAACACACTATGTGAAAGTTAAAGATGCAAATGCTATGCTTTTTTTTGGAAAAACATTTGCTGTGATTGCTTTTTAACCAAAACTAATGCATGGACCAAAGACCCAACTATGCACAGACTTGGGCAACCACAGAGGATTCTATGAGGCTCTGAAAGCAGTGTTATGGACCCACACACCAGGTTCCAAGCCCCCTACTCAGTGCAGATGGCCAAATGCTTCTCACAGATAAAACCTCCATCCTGAATCAATGGTTTGAATATTTTCAGACTCTCTTCAGTGCCAACCGTGTAGTTCAAGGCTCAGCAATTCAACACATTACACAACTGATGAAAAATGAATTGGATCTAGCCCTTACTATGGAAGAGACTCTTAAGGCCATTCAGCAGGTGAAAACTGGCAAGGCAGCTGGGGTTGATGGAATCCCACCCGAAATTTGGAAGCATGGAGTCCAAGCACTCCATGCTAAGTTTCACGAGCTCATTGTGCATTGCTGGGAACAAGGCGAACTGCCATCAGATTTCCGTG
>JAWWEE010000105.1:108352119-108376479 GCA_035221455.1 Xenops minutus
CCTATCTCGCATTGGCCTTTTTAGCCACCAGTGTGCTTGTAGCAAGCGTGGGTAGAGCCCTTGTAAATCTTCGTTCGTGAAGCCTAGCCATGACATGCATGGACCTAAACTGGGAAAGGCACTGCATCATACTGTACTCAGATTTATTTTTTAATAAAAGATAGAAACAACATTCTATAGCACTACATCCATTAAGTGTCTAATGAAAAATCAATAGCAACTGGGTACCTTATTCCAGGAATTGCTTTTAGAAATTCTTCCCATGGGATATTTGTGAAAGGTAGGTTTAGTATCTTAATTCCCACAAAGTCTGTAATTCTGGCTTCTTTCTACTTGTTTGATATTCATTGCAATACCTATAAAAAAACTCAGTAAAGTGTACTCATAAAAATTTAGTAAAGTTTTATACACATTACAATAAATACAAAACAAGAAGAGTCTATGGACTATCTCTCATATGAACAGTAAAGAGAGACCAACAACAAGCTCTGATAGTAGGTTGTAAATAAATGGTATTCTTCAGCACACACACTAAACAGCATTAAGTTTACTATAGTACTGTAATTCAGTGGATATATGGATTTGATTCCCCTCTTATTTGCACTACTGTAAACCAAGAATTTACTTCAATAAGTGCAGGTTGAAGGATTTACATACTTTTGAACTCCTGTCTATGAGAAGAATCCTTTTCTTAATGTATACATATATATTCTGAAATTAAATAGATTTTTAAAAGAATAAAAGCAATAAAAATTTCCATACATAGAGTCAATATCTCTACAATTAAAATAATATAGTTATCAAATAAAAAAAAATTAAATTTTAGGCCAGAATTAATAACAAAAACCAAAGTACTCCGTACGATGACAACTTGTCTTTTTTCTTATTAACAAAGAAACATAGCCTGAGATTTTTTTGTCTTGCCCCATTAAAATAACTATACAGATTGTTACCAGTAATTTTTATACATTTTGCTTTTGAGCAAAAAAGAACAGGATACCTATAGGTTTTCTCTTTTATTTTTAGGCCCTGACCAGAGTTTCCCTACAGTATATAAAGTATTCTGCTGCTCTTGTACTTTTCTAAAACGTTTTTTTGAATCTTCAAACTAGATTTTGACTCTGTGCTCAAGAAAGTAAAATTGTTGCTCATGGAAATGTATACATAATCTTCAATTCATTTTGTCCATCAGTTTATTATATTTCAAATTTTGTCTGCACAGCACAGATAAAATGAACACTTAAATAATAAATATAAATACAGGGGGCTAAAAGTCCATGAAAAAATGCATAAGGGACATTAAATTTGTATGCTAAAAAACAGTTTCATTTAAAGACAACATTTATACACTGGTGACAACCATTTTGCAACCTGCTTGAAACTTGAAAGGTTGGTTTTTTTGCTAAACCTACCAACTCTGCAAAACTTGCCAAGTTTAATTTGAAGTCTCAGTTATTAAAACTGTCATGACTCAGTGACATCTCTCTGGAGCAGAAGCTGGGAGCAGTGGGACTTCCCACAGGAAGGGGAGGGCAGGACCCCATGGCCTGGGCTGGTCCCACTGCCGCAGTCAGGGGCAGGGCAGGCAGGGGGCTGGGGGAGGATGTGAAGCAGGAACATCCCTAACCCCAGCATCAGGCACCAACCTGGAGACAGGGATGACAGTGCATATAGTGCAGTTCAGAATCCCATTGCCAACTGATAATCATTGGGATGTGCTGCTGCCACTGCAAATACCTTACAGGAGGGTCCATGAAACAGCTGTGCAACCTAAACCTCATCTAATGGTGAATTTTCAATGAACTACCAAAAAAGAAGGTGCTAAAATAGCATGTCTATAACATTCACTGGTCTGTTGAAATGATACCTGAGCCAGCCATATATGAGCTGGCTTTAAGTAATGAAAGTGATCTAGTCTAAGGAGTGCTGAGCTTAGCCAGGTTAAGAAATTGGATAAATTAGCTCATTATGAGCTCCCCAGTGTGCTAGATGTGAGTGTATGTACCTGAGATGCTTTACACAGATCTAGCTCAGCTATCTTAGCAGTCGACTGCAGTATGATGTATCATTTGTTTGTTTAGCTTCAAGCACATAGGAGAGTGTTTTTATACACTTAAAGTTCACAAGGTACATACATCTTTGCACAGCATAGACTACCAACTGGGCAGGTGCCTTCCTTCCAATACACAGGACATCAAAAGGACAATTTCATGAATTTGTATGTTTCAGGGCTTCTCTTCCATTCTAATTTAAATAAAATAAAACAATAAAATAAAAAAAGTAAAAGGAATTCTCTGTGGGCTTCATCTGAGTTTCATGATAAATTGCTGGTCATAAACTCAGAGCTGCTCAAGCTTTTTCCTGATTTTATTTTTGCTTAGAACTCTAAAGGAATTTTGCTGTACCAAGTTATTCAAATTTAGAACATAATAGAAGCATAAGCTCTTATCCAGCAGCAACCATGTCTGCCTGCATTAAAATATCTAACACTATTTGCTCAATCTCCAATTTACATTTATCTACTCAAACACAAGAAAGGTCTGCAGGCTAAAAAAGAGAAAAGCATTCCATGGCTCTGACATGCAGAGCACACAGACAGAATAGAGTCCTTTTGCTGTAATGCTCTGCATTTGTCTACTAATGATTCTGACAAAACCAAATATAACCCAGCCCAGGACCTTAAAAGCTGATTTGAATAAATTTAAAACACGCATGGGGTGGATGCTAATTATTATTCATAGCTCCACTAGGCATTGCTTTGCCTCTCTATGCTCCATATTTAGAAGAACTAAGACTCAAACTATGTATTTTTTCCATGAGTTTTAACATTTGAGAAGGTTATTTAAGCCACACAGCCCTAGATGTGGCCTTTTTGGCATAGGAGGCTGGTGGCATCATATGCTGCGTTAGGGATGCTGCCAGAAGGTCAGGGGAGGTGATCCTTCCTCTGTACTAAATGCTGGTGAGGCCACACCTGGAGAACTGTGTTATGTGCTCCTCTACAAAAAACACGTGGACATACTGGAGAGCATCCAACAAAGGACCACTGAGATAATGAGGGCACTGAAGCGTCTCTCATGTGAGGAAAGACTGAGGGAGTTAGGACTGCTCAGCATGGAGAAAGAAGGCTCAGGAGGAACCTCATCAATGTATACAAATATGTAAAGGGAGTGTGAAAAGAAGCTGTATCTGAGCTCTTTCCAGTGGTGGCTGTGACAAAACCAGGTGCAATGGTCATAAAACTGAAACACAGGAGATTCCCTCTGAACTTTGGGACAAGGGGGTCCTCACAGAGACATTAAAAGTAAATCAAATATTCACATCAAAAGTGTTGCAGAACTCAGTATAAATTCACATATAAGCTTATAATTGTAAATGAATATAATTTACATGCAGGTGATTTAATTTTATCTCACATGGACCCCATAATTGATAGTACCTTTCATCAAGTCCACTGAAAAAATCAGGAACTAAGCCCAAACTCCTGGATTGCTGTTCAGTGCCACACCTGTAAGTGCATTCTTCATACAACTTCTCTGTCAAAACCCTCTAGAAGAAGTTACATTCTGATTTTAGAGTTGTCTTAATCATTATTGCATGCTTTGTCTGCCCTGGTGACACAGTATGAAACAACCTCTTATTTTCTTTTTATGAAATGTTGTTGCAAAGTTGTTTTTCTGTTGTTCATTATGATTAGTTGGGTTAATTGGCATCAGATCACATTGGTTTCTGATGTCACCATGATATCATTTTATTAGGGAATTTGAAGAACTGCAATTTGCAAGTCCCTGTTTGCAGTGCAAGGGTTAAAGACATTTCTATTCTCTGAGGGATTCAGAATATCTCATTAAAATTCAGTAGAAGAATGACCTCTGGTTTAGGGCTAAAAATCTGTTTTACTGTCTGATTGAGTTTTATATGAAGTTCCACATAATTCTAGTTAAACCACAATTTGTAATGCTATGGCAAATTATCATTCAATTAGACTTAACTCTCACAGAAATACCCATACACAGGAGATATTGGAGATTCATGAAGGAAGGTGCACAGGGTATGGATCATGTTCTGTTGATAAAAACATATGGACGTTTCATTACAAATCAATACAATATAAGTGATGCCTGAAAAAATTATTTTAATATAGTTAATTCCCAAAAGCCCTAGCTAGAAGCAAATGCTTGTCACTAAGCCAGGTTGTGTCAGCTGTATGAATATTGAGTATTGCCTTGGCTCCTGAAGTAGGAAAGAATAAGTTTTTACTTAGTTACTCAAGTAGGCCTACTTAATGAAAAGAAAGTACTCTTAGGCTGAATCTTAAGTACACTTTAGAGGCCTTGGGTTATGATCCCTGGGGATTATAACAGAACTCAGGTCTCACAGACATCACCTTTGACTTCCATGTTTATATAGTCAATGCTAAAAGCATGACAATGGCTTATTCTTTTCCTAGAAAACTCATGAGTAAAATATAAATATAAGTTGACATCAACAATTTATTTAATGTCATGGTAATTAACCTCAATCCTCCTGGAAATTATGCTAAGGCATGTGGAAAATGAAGTGGTGATTGGTAACATCCAATATGGCTTCAGTAAGGAAAATCATACTTGACAAATTTGGTGGCCTTTTAAACCAGGGTTACAGTGTAGATAAGGGAAGAGTGATTGACATCATCTACCTGTACTTGTGCAAAGCATTTGACAGTGTCCAGAAAAACATCCTTGTCTCTAAGCTGAAGAGATTTGGACTTGACAGATGGACCACATGGTGAATAAGGAATTGGCTGGATGGTTATACCCAAAGAATTATGGTCAACAGCTCAATGTCCAAGTGTAGATCAGTGTTGAGTGTCACCCTCAGGGGTCAGTACTGGGTCCAGTGTGTTTAGCATCTTTGTCAGTGACATGGAGAGTGGGATTGACTGCACTCTCAGGAAGTTTGATGATGGCAACAGTCTGTGGGGTGCAGTTGACATGCTGGAGAGAAGTGATGTCATCCAGAGGGACCTGGACAGGCTTGAAAGATGGGCACATGCCAACTCATGAAGACCAATAAGGTCAAGTGCAAGGCCCCGCACCTGGGTTAGGGCAATACCAAGCACAAGTACAGGCTGGGCAGAAAAGGGATTGAGAGCAGCCTTGAGGAGAAACACTTGGGGATGTTGATTGATGAGAAGATCAACATGAGCAATGTATGCTGGTAGCCCAGAAAGCCAACCATGTCTTCGGTGGCTTCAAAAGCACCGTGGCCAGCAGATCAGGGAAGGTGAATCTCCCCATCTATTCCATTCTCATGAGACTTCATCTGGAGTGCTGCATCCAGCTCTGAGGCCCCCAGCATAAGAATGACCTGGGCCTGTGGGAGTGAGCCTAGAGGAGTCCATAAAGATGATCAAAGGGCTGAAGTACCTCTCCCATGGAGAAAGGGTGAGAGAGTTGAGATTGTTCAGCCTGGAAAAATGAATGCTCTGGAGAAACCTTTTAGAAGCCGTTCAGTACCTAAAAGGTAAAAGAGGGCTGGAAAGCTAACTTTTACAAGGGCATGGAGTGATAGGATGAGGAGAAATGACTGTTTTCAACCTTTTGAAAGAGAGTTGATTTAGATTGGATATGAGGAAGAAACTCTTTACTAGAGGGTGTTGAGGCACTGGCACAGATTTCCCAGAGGAGCTGTGGATGTCCCATATTCCATATGTGTTCAAGGCCAGGTTGGATGGGGCTCTGGACAACCTTTACTGGAAGGTGTCCCTGTTGATGGTGGTGGGGTGTTGGAACTGGATGATCTCTAACGTCCCAACCCAAACCATTCTCAGATTCTCTGATTTCTAATTCAGTTCAGTAATTTTGAGGCTTTATTATGTTTCCACCTTTACAGAAGATACCAGTTCTGTTTGGGAGTTTTTTATTTATTTTGTTCTGATGTATATGTGCACAGCCCTTGGAGGCATTTTTAGGTTTATCATTTTTTAAATAAGGCTGTGCTTAACAATATTACATTTTTTTTGAAATGGCTCCTCAACTTTAGCTGAACTAGATTCTTTACAGGATACAATAAAATGTCTTTACTTGTGTTAAATGCCAGCTTTTAGACCCATCATTAGAAGATGTTATCTGCTTAAAACTGATTTCCTTTATCAATGAAAGGTTAATAATGTGAGCTGGCTTAGAATTGCATGGAAAGCAGTAAAAAAGGCTTAGTTAGGACACTTTATCTGTCGTGTGTGCTATTGACTTCAGCTTATATTCTCTGTGAGATGAATGCAACAAGTTATTTTGTATGTTTAAAATTAGTTCATGTTCAAAATTTTGGCTTGTCTTCCTTGAAGACGTGACGTTGCTATCTTCTAGCTGTAACTTGTTTTCTAAGGAAAGTAAATCTTATGTTACTCTTGTAAAGCATTTTATTTTAAAAATAATTCTTGAAATGCCCAGCTCAGAGAGTTTTAACTATAATGTAATGAATATCATGGTGCACAGAGTTAATAAGAAGGATAAAGATGGAGTTCTATTTACCAAATCTGGAAAAGGTGTCACCAGAAATCCTTAAAAAAAAAAAATGCACAAAAAGCTGTTATATATAAGAAATACATTAATATTAGCCATTTACTTGTCTTACAATATTGTATATTTATGAAGTTACTTGAGAGCTTTATATGAAAAAAATCCCAAATGTGAATATTTTAACATATTCACACGTAAAAATATTCAAAAAAAGTGAGCCATGTTTGGTGTCTGTCTGTGGAAACTGTGCAAGTTTTCCACTACCTATGAAGAGCCCAGATCTGTATGCAGAAGTTTAGTGTACTTTCAGTGCCATTATTAGTGCACAAATTTTTCAGTAGGAAGGTAACATTTAGGAGAGCTTGGCCTCCTGCATATTGCAGACTAAAGACCTTCACCAACACAATTTAACTACTGTTTAAGAAAGAACACTGCTGATAAATCCTTTAAACTTTCTTGCAGGTGTATAGGCATCAATACGATGGAATTACATCAACTAACTCAAAAAAGCTGATTTTTAAACTTAAACTGAAGAAGTCAGACATCTCCACATCTGACAGTGTTAATAGATCCTTTGTGATCAAAATGACAGAAAAATCATACAGACTACTACTTCTTGAAAACTGGTGGTAATCATACACATGAGCCTACAGGTACTCAAACATCAACAGTTCCTGCTGACACAAAAGTGTCTTTAAACTAAGTACAGCAGAGTTTTTACAGGTCTGCCAGGACCATATACATTCCTGGTGTAATTTAGCTTAACACTAATTCAGTAGTTTCAGAGTATAAATAATTAATCAGAAATAGTCAGCATTAGTATTGTACTTAGAATATTAACCATCTGGCTTTAGACCTTTACTGAATAAAGAGAAACAATGTGAGTTTTTTTCACTTATGCACTTTTGCAGGTTGCCTAGTAAAGCAACCACCTAGTAAAGCAACCATAGAGAAATATTTTCTTCACTGTTGGAAAATATTGATCTTTTATTATAATGCAAAAAGTAACATTTTCAACCTTTCCAATGCATCATAGTCTCAATTTAGATGCTTTTTATTTTTGCAAATTGTCTGAGTCAGTCTCTTTATTCAACTCAGATACCAACAAAGGTTTCAACTCTCCATCACCTTAGCCAGAATTTATTTCAAGCAGCATCCAATAAGTCACTTTCTCTCTTTCTTATCTTCCTATAGCTTTCAGTCACTATATACACATAATATTTAAATTCTTTTCCTAATGCAATCATATTTTTACCATAGACAGATCTACATTTATCAATTTGTTTCTGTAACTTAGACTGCAGATATTTTATTTAAAAAAAAACCAAACAACAACAACAACAACAAGAAAAAAAAACACAGTTGGTATAAATGTAAGGTGAAAAATTGATGAGCATGGTAAAGGACTCAAGGAAATCTAATTTTTCATTAACATTCATAATGCAGCATCACTTCCAATATACTCCAGCCTAAAGGATTAAAATTAAAGTTATTGTTAGCTTTGCTTATGTTCTACCCCAGAGGCTCAGAATAGAATCAGACTCCCCTGACACCAATGCTTATACCTATGGGAAGACGGAGAGAGAGGAAAATGCCACTATGTAAATGAATTCTTATTTCACCAGTTATAGCCTAAGCTTGTTACAAGCAGTCTAAAAATTGTTTGGCTTTTTTTTTGGTTGTTTGTTTGTTTGTTTGGGTTTTTTGTTTTTGTTTTTGGGTGTTTTTTGGTTTGTTTTTGTTTGTTTGTTTGTTTGTTTGTTTTGTTGTTGTGGTTTTTTGGGGGTTTTTTTTGTGGTTTGGTTTGGTTTGTTTTTTTTTCCCTAGTCATGGGTGAAAAAAATGCTTTGGATACATTCTATATTGTAGTCATGATTCATACGTTACTATTAAAATGAAAAATCTCTTTATGAGACATAGAAATATATACCAGACAGACAGAAGGCAAATGAAGATTCACTAATGCATCCAGTGAAAGAAATGGGATGATTAGAAAAAACAACCAGTTATCCAAGGCTGTCAAATGACTGCCTTCACATGTGCCTGTTCACACCCCAAACTGATTAGCTACTCTGGATAAAACTAATGCAATGTGATTTATATTTGGCTACTTAAAAATGGTCATCCCATCTAACCTCATGAAACTTCAGTTTTGAGGCCTAATTCTTGTCAAAATACCTATCAGTCAGAACATCTGACTAATGTAGGCAACTTACCATTGAGTGGTGGCATAAGTTACCTAAGTACAGCCAGGCCTCTATGCTAAGAATAAATAAAACAGAATCTTAAAATATTCAATTAGTAGTAAAAACAGTACACAAAAATTATGATGAAGCAACATGTTTGTGTGCATCAGTCTAAAATGCTGGGGTGCTTTCTATTTTAGTACTCTTTGTACTGCAATTACAATGGAAATAAATCTTTACTGGCTCAAAATTTGTACAACACAATCAGTTTTGCTATACACAGAAATATTATTTTGCAGAGTTGGCTTTTCTTGGTAAATGTTCTAAACTACTCTTTCTTCTAGGCATTAATATTATTATTACTAGAGATTTTTCTTCTGACAACTGAATTTCTTTAATCATAGCTTTCAGAACATCATCTTTTCAAGGGAAAAAAAAACCAAAGGGTTTAGTCTATTTTTAATGTTCACATCTGGATGCACATGTCACACCACAACACGCCATTCTGAAGTGTATGACACTTTCAGCACAAACATAAATATTGTGTTTGTCTTAAAGCTACCCAAATTAACAGTCACCCATACATTCATATACCCTAATTTTTTTGTAAGGCAGGGACTCTCTAACACTTAATTATCCCCATGTTATTGTGGGCAAATTTGAATCCTGCAGTTTGGTACTGTTTGGTATGTCAGCTAAAAATGATGCTTAGGATGTAGGAGGAGGTGGATACAAAAAGTGAAAGTAACTGTTGCTGTGATAATCAATTACATTAACTTTGCACTCTGAGGAACACCCACACTTTTGGAACTAATATTTTCTGCCAAAATCTTTTATTTATATCTCTCAGGAGACAGTGGAAAACACCATTCTTTGTCAGATTTGAACAGCAATGATTGACTGTGATATTTGTAGGGTTCATCCACGCAAGATCCCTCTCCAGGGAGAAATACTGTCATCCTTTCCCCTAGACTGATTGTTACAAGTTGGAGCTCCTGGGGATTTCTTTGATTTATGTGGAAGGAAGTTTAAATACAACTGGACTAGAATCAGGAGGATGCAGTACAAAAATCACACATTTTTGATATCTCCTCTTTGAAATATACTTGGATCTTAAAACAAAAAATGGTAATGTTCTTTTCTGGTATTACAATATTCCTAGTGCAGTTTAGGATAAATCACCAGGATTTTGGCAAACACTACTTGAATTTATAATCTTCACAGTGCCTTTTTAATTAGAAATATGAAGGACATTCCAGAGCTCCACCCACTTTTATTGTAACATTAAAAAAAATAATTACATTTCAATTAATTAATTGGAGAGTTAAATAATGAGCTATATGTAAAGACATACATCTTTGCTCTCTGTTGTGTTTTTTTTTTTTTTTGGGGGGTGTGATTTTTGTATTTCTCAGAGAACCTGAGCATATGCTGACTTTGAAATTAGTTTCATGTATAAAGGAAACATTTATGGGTTTAGGTGAAAACTTGCAATATTATCTGGCTTCAAAATATAGCGAACAAAAAACAAGGGAGTGTCTTTTCCTTCAAACAGATTTGCCCTCTGAGGTTTCAAAACCCTTTGAACCTGCAGGTAGATGTTGAAGGAACCATCTGAAGGTCGCAGTGACAGAGACTGGTACAACTCTTTCTCTGTACCCTTTTGCTATATTGTAAGCTTCATGCACCTTCATGCAGTTATACAGGATTTTTGTCATGTGTCACAGCATTTTATGAAAAATCAAGATATACATAAACTCAGGTCATCATAAAAAAATTAAGATATTGTAAAATGATTTTTAAAAGAAGTGACACATGACAGCGTGACACACTGTGATATATCATGAGGTGACCTGAATGATTGCTAGTTTTAGCACTGTTTTCAATTAAAGACACCAGAAATTAAATCTTCACTGGGTCAAGGCTACACTAGTCTGTTACCTTTACTGTAAAAGGAATAGTTTCAGAAGGAACTATTCCCAATCTTACCTTGACAGTCACTATTTTAGTGCTGAATATCCATAATGACAGAAAATTTCTAAGTATTACAGAGATAATGTTTCCTCCTACAGTGAGACATCATCATGTTAAACTCTAGCGTTACTGTGATTAAATGAACATAATATCCTGCACAGTCCATGATCTTATCTCTCTTCAGTTTTCTAGTGGCAAAGATGTATTTTTGATCCTGTGTTTTAAATCTTATTTCTAAACATTTTTGTCCTCCATTTCACAGTGTCAAGGAGCCAGCTCCCACTTCAATATGTCACAGCATATCCTATTAAAGTAGATAAAAGACTTAAACTGCAAAATTCAGACCCAAACCCAGCTCTCAAAACACCTCAAATTCATGCACCGCTGTAAAAGATCATTAAATGTCTGAGACAACAAAATCCACAGCTGGATCCAGGTTTTGATACAAACAATTGTCTTCTCTTTCCCCACTGGCCAAAAGTCAGTGCTCTTTTCTGTGCAAATACTTCTCTTTGTTACCTTCTCTGTAACAGAATGCTAGGCTGAAGGTCCTGCCACATTCCAATGTGTACAATTTATTCAATTTTACTGTGTCTACAAAAGTAATGAACTCACTGTTATTTTTATTCTATCATTTAAGTCACTAATGAAAATGCTAAATAACACCCCCAAACCTATGACAGACTCATTCTAAATTTATTCTACTTATCAGATCACTTTGACTAAAAAGACTGGAAACAGTTGTGTAAATATGGGGGGTTTCCTACCAGTTTTGTACCATTATTGTGGTATTTGTACCCTCATATTATGTAGACTATGTTTTTCCAGCCAGTTTATGGGAATGTCACTGCATATAATGTGAGAAATGTCTCTGAAGTTAAAGACTTTGCAGTCTACTCTTTGGTAGCCCTCTAGGTTAATTGTCATGTTGCAAGAGAAAATGAAGTAAATTTAACATTTATGTGTGTGTGCGTGTGTGTGTGTGTTTAACTCAATATCACATGATCATTATCTAGGTGTTTGAGTATATGTTCTGTTTGTTTTATCCCAGGGCTAAACTGAAGTAGACTGGTCTGTAAGTTGCTAGCTCTTTTTTTTGCCTGCTTTTGAGGGCAGATTTGTTAGTACATTCTGAAAAAGTCGTATTATCTTTCAAGCATTATTAAACAGAGTAAACTTTCTTAGTAAATATACAAGAAATGGTCAGCAAAAATATGTACAAGTGTTATTGGTAGTAGTAGCAATACTAGTAGAAGTAGTAGCAATAATATTCAGTGTAGACCAAAATTAAAATAGGAAATTTGAGTGGAGGTGCTTCCCCATTCTCTGGCAAGTACACTGAGAAGATCTGTGTTAAATTACTTTGATGTTTGCTTTGAATGAAAGCCAGAGGAAAAAAAGAAATTCTGAGTATAAAAAAATTTATGTGCTGATTTTTTTTCTGAAGTGGTCATGCTTTGATTTTTTTTTTTTAATATATGTTCATTTCTATCATTGTTGTAAAGAAGTCAAATAATAAAATTTATGGGTTTGATAGACAGTGCATTGCGAAGCATTTTGTGAAATACTAACTTTATTTCTAAGTTCTCAAGAAATAAATGAAACTAAATTTTGAGATCATCAATTCCCACTAAAAAGTTTCTTCCATTTTTTTCTATTCAGCTATACTTTCTTCTTAGGAAAAGCAGTTTCTGGTAGTCTTCAAACCCCAATGTTATTGCTATTAAACTTAAAGAAAGAAAAGTGTTCAAAAGTTGTCATCAGATCTGGAGAAGAGATATAAGCTAAGAAAAGCAGCTAGTACACCTGAGGTATTTTAGTTTGTTTGATCTGTCAAAGACTGCACATAGTTGACTAAAAGCAAGTCAGAGTCGATACAGGAGCTCAAAACCTCTCTCTGGAATTTTACCTGTCTTGTCCTGAACTTGCAATCAATCAGAAACTACTTTTTTAACTCACAGGAATCTAAAACTTAATGCTTTGGGCCTTTTATTGTTATAGAGACACTTGGCTACAGGAATATTTGGCAGATAGCCAAGAGAAACTGAAGACAAAATAAAAGGCTAGGAAAAGTGACAAATTGTTGAAGGGTTGTTAAGGTGGGGTATGTAAAAAAGCATTATTTTTGGCGTGCAAAGAGCAAATATAAAGAGATGGGAAAGATTTCCCCTGAAATATAATTGACTGTATCTAAGTAAATGAAAGGGCTTGTGATACCTAATAGCTAATGACATGACATTAAACAGCTGTGCTTTCAAAGAGAAAAACAGGAACACCAGGCCTGAAGAATTGCATTCATCAGCAATAAGGGGACAATGAGGCTCATAAGAAAACAGAAAGATAAAAAAGACAGAAAAATAGATTGTTCTTGATTATGATTCACTACTGCTTTGGTTTACCTTTATGCCTTCCTCAAGTCTTGCCTTCTCCATCTCCATCTCCACTCTACTTCAGTCTCTCCTATAACTGAATATGCCCTCCATAACTGAATAGCAAGGGTGTCATTCATGCATATTTTTAATAGGAAACACCCTGGTACATATGGGATAAAGTAATAATTGAAATGAGATCACTTGCTGGCTGTTTGAGCTTTCTTTGCAATTAAAAGCCTCTCTATGCTAGCTCAGAGGCAGACTAAGGTCCAGATTATCTTGCTTTGTTATATGTACTCTTAGGAGAGAATAAGGAAAGGGCTCTGTCCAACTCTTCCCACGTGGTTATCAGGGAAAAAAAAAAAAAGTCCAGGGTCATTCAGTTCACTGAAAAACTGAATTTCCTCTGTCTTACTCCTTCTAGGTTCTTTTTCTCATTTTGTTGATCTTGGACAGACAGGCACCCTGAAAAGTAGGATCTTCATAAATACGACAATGAGCTTGAGGATGTGCCCAGAGGAAGAACATTTTCTGACTGTGGGTTTTGAATGAACAACAGGACTCAACTACATGAACTGACTACTGCCCTCAGTGATGAGTGGCAATGGAATAAATCCTAGCCCAAAAACATTGAAAGGAAGAGTGGAACAGCTTTTATTTTAATTAAAAACACAAGAGCCAAACCAAATCAGTAAACAATTGAAAAGTTGAATCTGAGGGTTTATTGCTAGTTCAGGCAATCAATATAAAACTGAAATATTAAGAGTTGGTTTTGCTTCCTTAAAATATTCCATGGGCCTCTTGTGTGGTAGGACTTCTAATTCAGAAGAAGCTGAGATGCTAACCTTTCTCAGCTCTGAAGAAATGATTATGTATTATATTATTTTTGTAGTCTTTGGAGAACAAGGAGTTTAGCAACAACACTATAAGCATTGTTTCCTCCCTTCTGATTTATGTGTCACCTGAATAGATATAGAAGAGACTGGAAATTCACTGGAAATACCATGTGTTGCAATGGATAATTTGGTGTTAGAGTCTCAGTTTTGAGTAATTTCTTGTTTTTTTCACTAGTGTCCTCCCTAAAGCCGATTTGCCTTTTCTGTCTGTTTGGATTATACACCCTTCCAGACAGAGGCTCACTTTCACCATGCATTTGTGCAGTGTCCACTACAATAGGTCTCCAGGTGCTATTATAATCCAAATAATGAATTATTAACTTGTTCCACTACTATATGTTCCTGAAAGTTTGTTTTACATTCTCAACCAAATCTATGCAATAAATGGGTGTGTCTGTTAGTTACTTCCCTCTAAATTGTCCTTTGACTGCATATCATGCACTTTAAAAGAACCAGTTTGGACATATGTTCCTTTCCACCCTCTGTTTCAAGTTTGCTTGTCTTCTGTCTCTGTATGATTGTCCTTAATACAAAGATGCAAAAGAGAGGTAACAACAGGAGAATAGTGGTTTTTTCTGTTCTTATGCCTGACTTCAATTAGCATTAATAGGTGTTATGTGTGTGAATTGAAAAAGCAGACATAACTTTATTTGAAGTAAATGACACGTAAAGTTACTTACCCCATGAAAGCAAAGAGGTGGAGTATGTTTTATTATGGATTATATCTCTGATTTAATGTCATAAAATACAACAAGGTATTTAAAGAAAATTTCATTTTGCACTAACCCACATAACTTACTATACAGCCTTTAAGATTGCAGAATTAACAAATTAATTGGTAAAATTTGAACTTGAATATTTTCTCCCACTGTGAGAGATTTTTAAATGCTTTATTTTACATTTACTAATAAATAGAAGCATTGAAACCCAGTTCTTAATACTATTATCTCCACAAACGCAGAAAGCAATGAAACAAAGATAAAAGGGATATTTTTGCCTTATTTATCAACACCAAGAATACTGTGGGATTTTTAAGAAATGCTTTTTTTCTTTAAAAAAAAAAAATTGAAAGTGAGCAAAATTACAAGTCAGTTTTCTTTCAACTGGCACTTGCTTAAAGGAAATGAGAAACTCTTTTTTTGATCAGGACACTGAGCTCAAGTGGAAGTTGTCAGATTGAATAAAGCAGACTGGTCCTAGGGAAGAAATTTTGTGTTTCTGTTTCCAGTGGTGCATCTGTTTGTAGCACACACTTTCTTCAGTAAATGCTAGTTTGCCTACAACACTTGCAATGAACTTTAATTATGTGCTTTAGTAGAAAGTCTTAATTTTAATCTGACTTCCTTCAGGTAGCAATAAGTCAACTTACACAATCATACCTCCCTGTAGCAGATAAAATAACCACCTTAATTTTCCCTCCTTCCTTACTTTTTAGAAAATGGTTGTATTTTTATGACTCTACTCTCACAGTGAGCAAGGATCTATAAGCTTTGGAACATAAGATGGTTCTGCAATAACAGCTATTTCTAAACCATTATAGTAATTAATCACAGAAGGAGCTACCGGAAAAAAAAAATCTATAATTTTGAACATATAATTGAATTTTTATTGCTTTTAAACTGAAGTGTTTAGACCTTGAGAAAATCAGCTCAGCAGGAAAAAAACCCTTCCTCTTTGCCTCTCCTTCCTTCTGTGCTTTATACAAAGCTTGGCAGAGCTCACAAGCTAAATGGAAGCTGATTTAATAGCACTTTATTTCAGTCTACCTACTAAAGAACAAGGAAAGGTCACTTAAAAATTATTTCCTTAACAAAATTCACTGGGGGTGAGTTGGGATACAAAGTGAAGACTTTCACATCCAAAGCTAGCAGTGGCACCTTGCAGAGGACGAAATCCATGCACTCAGATAAAGCAAGTTTTCCTAAGCTGGAAGTTGTGCTCACTGGCATTAGCAGAGGACTAAGGATGAAGCTAGAAGAAGTGTAGATGTGTCAGCAGAAAAATTTGACCCAACCAGAAAAATAGGATGAGAAAAGCCCTTTAGGTTTATTAAAAGTTTATATTTGATGACTAATAACTTCAGTGGATTTTTACCCCTCCCCCATTTTTTTCGTTTTTTGTGAAAAAATGGCTGGTAATAGAAAATTTTATGCCAAAAAAAATACCACAAACTTCAGCTTCTGAGACTCCAAGATAGGCAAGTCTTTGGTCTTTCTGTTTGGGTTGTTTTGTTGTGGTTTTTCCCCCCTTGGGAAGTTTCTTCCAAATTCAACTACAATTTAAAATGTTTAATTTGAAAACTTATGTTTTCAGTCTTCTCAGTCTGAAATGTAAAATTCTTTTCTCTCCCACACTGGACAGCTCAATTGGTCCCCATACTAGTAAATGTTTGAAAACCACATGAAATCTGTAGGTAATGCAGAAAGTAACACGCAAGTGCTTTGTACACAGTGTGTATTTACTTATGTACTGTTCTGTTAGATTTCACTTCTTATGACAATTCAAAATATTTCATCAAATCTCTGAAGCTCTTCATGGATGGAGGCTTTGCCAGATGAGAGACTGTTCAAAACACAGTTTTTTCTCCACTCTGACAGCTGTCAGTTTTATTTAGGAGCCCATTTAGTTGACTTGTTTTCTGTTGACAAAATTAATGTTTTCACAGTAACATTATTTTTTGTTAGTTCTCTTCACTTCTGCTGAACTGTGTTTGCTTATTTTTAATGCTTAATTTCACCTTGTAGAATCAGAGAATCAGTCAAGTTGGAAAAGACCTATAAGATCACCAAGTCCAACCACTAACCTAACAGTCAAGTTCACCACCAAACTATGTTCTAAGTGACACATTTACACATCATTTAAATATCTTCAGGGATGGTGATTCAACCACCTCCCTGGGCAGCCTGTTCCAATGCTTAGCAACCTTTCCATAAACATCTTTTTTTCCTAATAATCAGTCGAAATTCTCATCTTAAATGCAAAAATTTATAATATTTTTTCAACTAGGTTTGTGCTACAGATAGTTGTATTTTGCTTTCTTAATTTCATCTATAGTAGTCAAATATGAATGATCATTTCTGGCACAAGTTTTAGAGCCTGTCTGGTTGGTCACATTGAATCAGTTGCATTGATTGCATTGAGTTTACCTGCAAAGATGCAGGTAAATCTCCCAAATAGCTCTCTTCAGCAATTAACCTAAAACATCTTCTTTCCTAGGTCAGTGTTATGGAGGATATTTCGCCGAGTACCGTTCCTGCATGCCTGTGGGAAACAGCTGGTTTGTGACCTTAGTTATGATTATGTTAGTTAATAGATTACTTTCCAGTGTTGTCAAGAGATGGTGGATAAATTCTATAGTGACTATTGTCACACAGAAGCAGAAATCGTGAGGTGGTTGTTCATCTCATCTACTTTTAACACCCATCTTAGTGTTGAGCTAATTGTCTTTTCTAATTATGCTTTTCATGGAGAACAGTAAGAAACATCTGTTTTATACTGAAAAATTGGCTTCAACAGAATTCTTAATAGGTCAGATAAATTCCTGCTTTTTTGCATACTGCTCAGATACAAAAATATTGGTTTATAATTGGAAATATACTAGAATAACTAATAACCAGTGCTATTCCTTAATCATTTAACAATATTCTTCCTCTTTTCCTGTGTTGCAAAATGCTGTGGTCTGTAGTAGAGTCCTGTATTCTCCAAATTTGTGTGTTTCTAACTTGTGTGATATGGATAAGACACATTTAAGATGACTAGGCAGTAATCAAGCCTTAATATTAATAATTATATATAATTAGCAAGTTTTAATGAACAATCAACTATTAATAAACTTTAAATTCCTTAGTAAAGCAATTTTGACTTCAGACACAGCTAAACCAATCCCTATATTTCTTCTACAACTAATTTTCATTAAACCATCCTATTAGCTGCAATGATTTACATGGATAGAGAAGACCAAGGGCTGCACACCCCAATAAATAGGACTTCTAAATTATAATGTTACTAGTAAAAGGTGACAGGCTTTGTACTGATCTGAGAATAAAGGGACTTGGGACTTGTCTGGACTTGCATTGTCCTGTGGTGAATTTAACTTATTTTGGCTGAGCTTGCAGTTTTCTAGTTGTCAGGTAACTATAGCCAAATTTGTTATAGCTTTAATTTATTTCTGTGCCCCTGTGTGGCATAACACCTATTGCTAATTAATAGAGAGTAAAACTATGCAGCTATTATGAATTGTGTTTCATTTTAGATTTATAATTTATTATAGAGGAGTATGCATATCAGATGACATCAGAAATCCCAAGGTGTGATCACAGGTCATGGTAATCAATCATTTTTAACAAAGGAAAGACCTCATCTTGTGAGTCAGGCAAGCCCAAATTTAAGGGTAAGAGAGAGGACACGTGGAACTGGAAAATAGTGGGATAAAATCAGGCAAGAAACCATCAGAAAATGTATAAAAATAATCCCAAGTGGACACAATACTGAAGAGGAAGAAATCACCACAACCAACATCATATTCTGCCCCATGCAGATATTGCTAGTTCATTGTGACCAAGTTTTTATTCCTTTATTCCTGAAGCTCACACGAATTATAGCCCCATTACCTCTGGGGTAGAGGGAGGACCCCACAGCACCAGGAAAAAGAGTGCTCATATATATAGGAAGCTGAATATATATATATATATATACACACACATATATATGTTTTAAAAGTGAGACTTTTCTATAACAATTTGAATTTGACTAGAAGTGTTCACATCACCACAGCTGGACTAATAACTATTTATTGTGGTTTGACCAGACCGCTAATCTGCATTAAATTCTTTGCTATGTGTAAAAGAGTGTCCTGTTTTACCCATAACTGCTGCAATTACCTTTACAGGAAAAAAATAAACAAACAAAAACCCAACAACAACAAAAAACAACAACAACAAAAACACAAACAGGGAAAGGAAAATCCTAACTTGTAATTTAATTTACTGTAAAATAAAAAGAATATATTCCTCATAGTTATGCAGTTATGAACTGTATATTAAAGGGCAAGGTCAAGATAGTATCTTGCTTTCCACTAAACTATGGTTGGAAGCTTTCTTGGTAAGATTTGGGCATGTCTAGAGTGAGGAAAATTACTTTTTAAAAATTATATCTCTTTCTTTTTTTGTTAAGTTATCTGTGCTCATTCTTCTCACTAGATTTATACCTAAGGACTGACATTCTTCCACAGGCAGCTTTAAAATCTCAGATTTTGACAACGGTTCAAGCAATTTTTTTGAAGAGAAAATAGTATTATGTGACAGAGGTTAGTGGCAGACCCAGGCCTGTGCTCCTGTATTTGTCTATATATCAATAACATAGAAGTATTTATGTTTATATATCCATTCCATGTCCATTATGTATGCATTTAGATTGTAAAATTATCATTGTACAGCTTGAAGGAAACTTTTGCCTTCTGCAAGAGAAGTGTTGTAATACAATATTTGATAAAATCCAAAGAACATTGAATAATACAAGAGGACAGGTATGCATTAGAGACCATAACACAGAAGAGCTAAGTCTGCAAGGTTTCTTTTCTTGACTTCTTTTACTGATTATTAAAATTCACAAAATTCACCTGCTTTAGACTCCTCTGCTTCTTACCATGTGTGAATCATATTAAGCCATAGGTGAAAAAAAAAAAAAAAAGAATAACTTTAGACATTTGAAAAAGTTCATGAGTTTGTCAGACTTTTTTTTTTCTAGAAGATAAATAGCAGCAAATCATAACTTATGCAGAACATCAGAAAAGGTTTTTTTGCAGTTTCAGTGCATAGGAAAGCAAAACCAGAAAACTGAGACTCCCTGGGTGATCAAATCAGTCCTTTGCAATTGCCAGCATCTGAGTTTTATAATTGTGTTCATGAATTTACTCATTATTTTAACTTCACATTGCTTGGCAGATGCTGCCAAAAGACAGCGAATGGTCCTTTTCCCAAGGACCTAAGGTCATGCCCACAGAGCTCCTGAGTACCAGGAAGAAGCTCTTCCTTACATCATGCAGCACTGCAGGCCAGTGTTTAATCCATCCCAAATAGATCATATGTCTAACTCTGGAGCATAATGCAATTGTGAGTTTGGCAGGGATTTCAGAGTTCTGTCCAACTGAGAGAGAAATGAAAAGAAGCTGGAGTTACTTTCTCAAACATCCTATCTTTTGTACAACACAGACTCTGTTAGATCTGCTTTTCAGCTATTTTGCACAAGTGTAACAAAGAGTTTTGCTGGAAAAGGGATCAGAAATTGCACAGAGAATTAACTTGCATGTATGTATGAAAACAAATGAAAAGGAACTTTAAGCATTTATGTTTGGCTGTGTGCAAACACAACATGAACATGAACATGAGGAACATGTTTCATCCTCTTATTGCAATTATGGAGTAAAAAGTAATTAAGAGAAAATATTTTTTGTTTTCTTTGTTAGAAATCAAAGAGTGTTGCGGTTCAAAAAGTACCACCAAACCCAACAACTAATAATAATTAAAACCCTCTTATAATTCAAACCTGTTCTGTTTTTTTGTTTTGTTTTGTTTTTTATTATTATTTTCTAAAATTAGTTTAAACCCCCAAACTTACAGAATATATATGAATATGCTTTGTATGCATATATATATGCACATGTATATGCAGAGTTAAAGTATATATATAGGCCTATACATAGGCATAATAAATTATGCCTGCTGCATATTCACTTATGAGTTCATATGGTGTCAATTCTGCAGTCCTTGATTCAAAAATTGTCTGGAGGAGTTCTTAAGAAAATAACTATGTTTGAGTTAAAGGTTATAACACTGATTGCTTTTACTTGTAATGGCAGGTTTTTTTTCAGGCTGTTTAGCTGTACATCTTACAGATATAAGCATTCACCGTATGAAACTTCAATTAGCAATGATTTTCAAGATATAAAAAGGTGCCTATTACAATGGCACAGTGAGAATGTGTGGTATACATTCATTTAAAGTGCTGTTAATTCAATTGCTTTATCTGATCCAAAGTCACTTAGATTATATTAAATTAGCCATCTGTTTGGCTTTCACCTTGGAATGTCTGCCAGATGCTGAGTTTGTTTATAGACAATTCATTTGCAGACACAGCCTTAACAACAGGCTTGCTTGTTGGGGACTATCCCTTATGAAAGAGTTTACCTGGAAAGATGGAACTGTGCACTCCCAGCAACAACTGCTTGTTCAAAGGGTAAAAATATATTGACTACCTTGTGTCTAGTACACTATTACACAAATTATCTCCTCTTATTAATTTCTGTAATCTTTGTGATGAAGAGACTTAAATGGTTCCACAAAGCTGCATCATTCTATATAGTGCCCATTTATACATTTTATGGTTTTCTTTTTAATTAAGGTCTGGCACTAAAATTAATATAACATTTTGTTATCTACTGGGCATAGAAGCTTTTTACTAAGTCTCCAGATAGCTTTTAAAAGTCTATTAAAAAGCTGTATGTCATTCCACTGTTGTTACACAAGGGGAAAATATTTCTTGAAGGGGATGGGCAGCATTCTTTTCCTCTTCCCTCCCAGATAACAGTTTTTCTTCATCACAAAAATTATACAAAGCTGCTCAGGAAGATTTCAGAATAAGACAGAATTTAATCAAAGTGTCCTGATTGTCTTTTTTTTTTTTTTCAGCAGCTATTCAAGAGTAGTCCCCCATGGACTAGCAAATGTTAGTCACTGGTCCAAATAAACAGGATAGCATGTAATCACTGAGCAAAAATCAGAAGCAGTTTATGCGCACCTGGAGAGATTTTTTTGATTAAATAACAGTCTGAATCCAGCCTTTAGTTGTCAAAGATACCAAACAGATACTGACATTGCTAGTTCTAGGCGTAAGGCTGGGTACTAACGACTACTGTCAGCACAAAAAGAAGAAATCGACTTCAGGCAGCAATAAAAGGCTGTTGGCATAATAAAAATAACTAATTTTTGTTGCATAGAAGAACTAAGCATGTTCATATATAATGAATACAAATTTTGTAAGAAATACAAGCATTGTTACTTTGTGGATAAGCCAGATTCTAAGTGATAGGATTTACAAGATTTCTTTAGGGAAACTGTATACCACTTTTGTTTATTGCAGGACTTTAAGAAGAGGCTTTCTTATCTTTTATTGAAATATTTGGTTCTGACTAGTGTTATGAACAGGATAATAAAATGGATGGATTATGATCCAGTTTCGATATGGAAATCCTATGATTCAACTGAATACAAATAGAAATTTGATATTTGATCACTGAACTCTGATGGTGACCCATTCAAAAAGGGTTTGAGCTGTACTGCAATTTTGCATGTTAATACTTCTAAAGCTTTTTATTTAACATTTTTTATGTAGACTAAATTGATACATAAAAATATGGTATACATCTATTTGAACCAGCCAGTCACTTAGGTCACTTAGACTGATTAAAGAAAAAGTTCCTTATTAGATATGAAATGACAGATTTTCAGGAACAACCTAACCCAACTGACAAATGAAAAATTCCACCTGTGCAGTAGATGTATCGTGAAAGTTTGCACTGGCCATGAAAAGGAATTCTTTTTGAGTAAGATTCTAGTTTTATGCATGGGCTAATCTTGAATCTCACAGTTCTTTTTCAAAAGACAGATCCAAATACTAATTTTAAACACATTCTTCTTTGGTTTCTCCATCTCAGTTGTATTCTATATTGTCTCTGGCAAAGAGTAACTCACAACACATTTTTCCATTAACCTCCTACACTCTTTATGAAGCAGGAAAGAAAGTGTTGCTGACGACACTGATATAAATTTTTGTCTTTTGGGTTTTCATCTGTTGCCTGAAAACTTTGAGAGCAGAGCAAACTGATGACATGGCAAATAATGGGTGACATGAATGGATCAAGAAACAGGTTATAACACCAGAAAATTTAAGGAAACTGGGCTGGGCAAAGGAACAGAAGTGTAGGTCAGAAAACCAGAAATATTCTTTATAAATATGTAAGTAAAAAAAGGCTTGCGCAAGAGGTCTGGTATTGTAAGTGATAAGTTCTGAAAATATTAGAAAGTAAACCAGAATGAATTGGAAAAATTTTGAAATGACAATCAAGATAAAGGCAACACTAAAATATGATCAGAATATGAGGCAGAATTACAAAGGCTGCTTCTGTCTGAAATGTTTCACACTAATGCCTTTTCTTTTTACATTTGGAAATTCTCATGATTAAGAAATAGATTTTATACTTAAGAGCTGTAATAAAGAAAAAAGAAATGTTTTTCAAGTTTGTTTTTTTTTTAAAAAAAAGGGTGCAAAAGAAATATATGATGCATTAAATTATTTTGTTTACTTAGATATGTTCTTTGTCTTTTTTATTTCAGCATTTTCAGGTTTTTTGAAATATGATGTCTTTCAGCATTTTGTTGTTTTGCTTTTTATTTGAAAGAGGAAATTGTGTTGATATATCAACATTCCATTCCATTGGATGGAAATGTTACTTCACAATAAATTCTAAGGAGTAATATATTGTTAAAATCTGTGGCAGAATATGCGAGCTAACAGCAGGGCTTATGAGTTTTAGTTCCTAAAATAACAATAATCCCTAGAAACAGAAGTAGTTTTCAATTTATTACAACTTTCTAATTGAAACTCATTTTATTTTCAGAAAAAATATAAATTTCTGTTAATTTTAAAAATATAAAAAGAATTCATATGTTGTTTAGAGGAACTAATTCATTCTTTAGAAGACATAAGTTTATGTCAGACAAATTAGGAACTAGAATATTTGTCTTTTCCATTTTAGAAGGCTGTTCCAATGTTTAGGCTATTAACTACTAAAAATTGCTTTCACAGTAAAACTCAATGGATCTCTTTCTAGTACCAAGTCAGAATAAAAATAAAAAATTTAAATATCCAGAAATATTTTTTAAATAGCCCTTTTTTTAAAGGCAGAGTAGGTATAAGCTTATTCCACGGTGTTATGTGAGTATATTAGAGACAATACAAGTTTTATTTGTCATAAAGATGAGATCTGAATCACCAGGAAAAAAGATCCATCCCAGTAACTGCAAATTTGATGAGAAGATCATCAGCATTTGTGGACAGTTCTTCGGACAAAAACTTGAGGAAAAAACATCTATATAGTACAAAACTTCAGTGTTTATAGTGAGGCACAGGTAAAATAGATAATAAACATATATGATTCACAAACTTGTACATAGAACAGATATGTAATAGAGATAAAATAAATATTATATATCTATCATGGCTAGGCTTCGCGAGCGAAGATTTACAAGGGCTCTACCCACGCTTGCTACAAGCACACTGGTGGCTAAAAAGGCCAATGAGAGATAGGCAAGTCCGGTCACAAAAAGCACAGTGGAAAGTCTCTGTCGGCACTACTGGCAAGGCACGGTTCTTCCTG
>JAWWEE010000105.1:108376579-108430539 GCA_035221455.1 Xenops minutus
TGGACACACTTTGTCTGACCCTTCAGTTGAGACCTGACTAGCATGGGAGACCCTACCGGAGGCATGAACCACCGCCATCACAGCTCACAACCTCATAAGGGCACGCGAGCTTCTCCCCCACGACAAGGGGGTGTCCGTGGAGAAGTATATATCTATACATATAATATAAATGTATGCATTAATTGCATGTATAATGGAAGCATAGGAATGTAAAGTAATAGAATACAGGCTGTATTTGGACTATGTAGATACACCAATGTTATAACATGGAGTTTGTCCCTCAAAATCCTGACCTAGATCAACCAATCTCTTTTCTCCTTCAAGTCCTTGATTAAAACTCTTTTCTTTATGAGACATCCTACCCTGATCTCTTCACCAACTTTATCTATACTCCTTGAAAAGTGTTATGTAGCACAAACTGAAATAGACTCTATAAAACTGAGAATGTTCAGTTGTAATATTTTTAGTGCAGATATTCTGTCTTTCATGTTTTTAAAGGATCTGGCACACATATGGCACATAAATGCATTAGTTTAGTTTGAATGGAATTGAATTAATACACAATTTGATATTGCAGGTCGATGTGTTGGCTTTTCTTACTGTAATTACAGTTGTGTTTTACGAGAAATATCATGCATGCAACTACTTCACATAATATATTTCCTAACAAGGCAACTGACAGGAAAAAAGTGAATAGAGGGAAGTGAAAAAGAAAGCAAGAAAAGGAGATAGAAAGCAAGCAAAGACAAGAGTGCATAAAATACTGATACGGAAAAGGGTGGGTTTTGAGGGAAAAGGATAGAGAAAAAAGTGAGATGGTATAGAGAGGGCCAAAGAGACGAAATATTAATACAGAACAAGAGATACATAAATTGAAAACAGAAAAAATGGAAGGTAAATCAACCCAGGAGCCATGGAAACAAGGTAGAAAACAATGTTAAAAAAACTAAAACAACGAGGAAGGATGGTTAAATCTTGTCTAAGTGTGGAACAGCATTTCACTGGTTCTTTTTTCTTGCTAGGACTGCCCTCAGGTTAAAAAAATACACATCTCCCTCACTGCCCTGGTCATGTGGCCATACCCCTTTATGCAGACTCTGGCTAAAAAAAGGACTCTGTTTACTTCCTATGCTGGTGATACACTATCAGTATAAGTCATGTCTTCACTGCATGACTAAATCTTGACTGGTCTCCTTTTTTAAGAACTAAAAATACTATAGACTTCTGTGCATTTGTGCAAATGATGAAGAGTTGGGCTAAAACAAAGTAAGGATTACTTTGTTTTAAAATGTAATGCCTATAAAGGTCTACATACATAGATGAAATACGGAGCCAAAATTTTGATATAAAATAGCCCGCCCATAGCTGTCACCTCGCTTTGAAGATAGTTAAATTGCCAAGTATCTACTCATTAAATTATACAGTTTGTTTCTTTATTCACATGGGTTTTGCTTCTCTGCTTGCCCAAGCCTGAGCATCAGCTACTTCAGACCTTAAAACAGACAGGATTCAGAAACTGATCTTTAATCAGTTTATTCCATGTGATCATCCAAACTTCTAGCCAGACATTTTGAAGTCAAACTTGGCAATGGGGAAATTTAGCTCAAAGAATAAAGTTATAGTAATTTCCTCCAAAAGACATTAAAAACAGAAGGTTTCTGCCCAGTTGTTGGGTTGGTTTCCTTGTTTGTTTTTTATGATTACACTGATGGGCAGAACATCAAGAAGATGGGATCTTGGATTTTATTTATTTCCCAATGTGACAGCATCTAAAACTGTCTCCCAACATTTACCAGTCTGCTCTGAACTGAAAGCTACAGACTTAACTGTGACACAGGCCACAGCCCAGTTCTCCTGACATCACTGCTGCAGTGTTCGACCAAGAGATCAAGATGACAAGAGCTGGACCATGAGTAAGGTCCTTGGCTGATGGTTATGGCATGGGAATAGGAATAGGAAATAACTGGTTTCAACTCTTTTTCCTGGCCCATTTGTGTATGTTTTAATCTTGGTGTCATTGAAGGCAAAATGTATAAATACAGAATCATTTAGACTGGAAAAAACCTCCAATATCATCAAGTCCAACCTTTGACCAATACCATCATGTCAATTAGACCTGGCACTAAGTGTCTCATCCCACTGTTTCTTGAACACCTCCAGGGATAGGGACTATACCATCTCTCTGGACAGTCTGTTCCAATGTTTAACATTCCTTTGCATGAAGAAATTCCACCCGCTGTCCAACCTGAACATCCCTTGGCTCATCTTGAGGATATAAATAATATTATGAACAAGATCAGGACTCATATTTCAGCCACCTTTTCAAATGTGGTGACCACTAGACCAAAGGAAAAGAACAAACCCTGCTTACTACTCTCAGGATCATGTGAATTGAGATTTACCTTTATTATTTCTGCATAAGGATGGACACATGGAAGTTTAGGATGCCAAATCCTCACTTCGAAGAAGTATGGAAAAAGTTATATCAAATGCAACCTTACTGGTCACCATTCATTAGTACATGCATCAGAGGCTAGTGCATTTAACTAAATATTAGTGCAGCTCACTGGATAGGACATCCTTTGTGCCAAGGCAATGGAGGGATATCCTGCATGGCATACACTTGCTTCTCCCACAGAAACCAATGGGTGTGTCGGCATAAGTATCAAGCAGAACTGAGCCTAAGGGAAATGTTTTATTTGAGCAAACTGTAATCATTACTGACAAAATGGAATATGATTGTGTCTTATTGCTGTCTATTTAAAGCCTTAGATTAAAAGTAAGGCAATTTCTCAATGCCTGCGGAGTAATGCCTAGGAATAGTGTACTTAGAAATATATACAGAATAAAAAGTTTGTGTTGACTAAAACACATTGCCATCTGCTTCTTTGTTTCATTCCACTAGAGATTAATTGAGTTGATCTGAGTTAGCAAATACTCTCAATGAAATTACATAGTGTGTTGATGAGGATTTCAATTCAGCTACTGATTAACTTGTTAGAATACCCGGGTGAGGTGATAATTGTTCCAGAAATCTGAATACAAATTTTTAAAAAGCAGTTACTGCTCGTTCTTGAAGGTTGTGCTGACTCAAGAATTTTTTTTAGTTTCCGTCATTATCAACCACACTTTAAAGAATTAAGCCCTATTTATGTAACCATCATATGAGCTTATGTGTACATAATGTATTTGCAATTCTGTGTGTGTTTAGGTATATGCAGGTATATAGACATATGTATTTATTCAGACACATGTGAAAGTCCTAACCATTTCTATGACAGGACTTTTACATGTCTGGACTGTGACTTTTCAAATTATTATGACGAATTATGTCCTTATTGCTTAACAAATGCCAAAATCCCTAAATCTACTTCTGCAATCCCACCTATGTATATCTTGGCCTCTTCAGTATATTTAAAAATCTTGACTTGAGTCTCTTTTTTTAAAATGAGACTTTATTCCAAAGTAATTAACTTGAAAAACATGTGTTTAAATGAATGTGTTTTATGAAATTATTGAAATAGTTGAATTAAATAGATGATAGAGAAGAGAAACTAAGGAAGTTACTGTACAAATGGTGTAGAATCACAGTTTAAGTGATACAATTTCATCCCTTGCCTATCATCATCAATGTCAATGCTAATATTTTTAAATGAGTGGAAATTACACCAGCTGCACTGACTTCAGCAGGGCTCCAGTTGGGTGGAAGGCTACACCTACATCCAGTGGCAAGTTTAAAGGGAATGTTTGGAATAGATTAGTTCCCCTTTAGAAATTAGTCTTAGTTTCTAAAACAATACTAAAATTCCCATCTAAAAAGACAGATAATTATAACTGGAAACATGTAGTAGCTTAAGGGAGCATGAATCATTCCAAATTATTTCTGTTAGAGTAAAATAAAACCATACGAGTGGTATGCATTTTAGGAATGAAAACAAATTATAGTTCTAAAGCATGACCAAGTAAAAGATACCTACTGTTTTGTTCATTATTTTATTGAACTCACAGTAATTCTGATTCACAACTATATGTTCCACGTAATACAATTATACAACCTGAGCCTTGATGTCTGAGTTCCATAGCTATTTTTGCAACTCTAGAGGAAAGCCTTTTGTGAATTTGCAAGCAATTCCTACAGCAGTGGTCCTGATAAAGAACACCTAATCATACAATAAGCAAAAAAAACCAAACTTTTTTTCCTTAATAACAATGCCTCATTATTCCTTTTAAACACACAGCACTTATGCTAAGATGTTAAAAATGAAATGCGCTCTTCTATTTAAGAGTGAGTTTTTTTCTGTTTTGTCTCCTTTTTTTTTTTTTATCCTCAGTACTTCAAGTCAAGCTGTGAGGAAAATCTCTTATGCCTGCTATGCAGTTTTATCTTAATCCAGGGAAGCAGGAATCTAGCAAATGAAAAATAATCCAAAAGTTAATGTGGGAAAAAAATATCTAGGCAAAATTTGGACAGCGCAAAATTCCTAATGCACAGAAAGCCTGAAGCAGTATTCTGTCTGTCTTAGTTGAAGAGTGATTATAACCAACCATATCTTTTATTTCTTTATTATTGACATTAGTATTACTTTTTAATTTGACTGTGAAGCAATTTCTGTGTATTTATGAAGTAAATGCAAGCAAACATTATGGACTGGCTTTTCCGCAGATAGTCTATTAAAATATTTAATCTTAATATAAATTAAGTTGATGGCCTCAGTTCTGCAATGTGAAATGTAATGGCAAATTCCCAGTGTTTGTGTACAGCCCAATCAGTCTGAAAATAGTGGTTTATGGCTGCTAACATATTACTGACATCATGCTTTGGGCTGATGAATTATGAAAACTCTATTGTCTTATGTGTATATATATATATATTCTCCCAAGTTTTATTTTTCCAGCTCTTATGCATTAACTTTTATTTAAGTTCACCTCTTCCACATTTAAAGAAGCCTCACTGCACCTCTTGACAAACAAGTTTTTGGTAAAAGCTTATTCATAGATTTATTATTATTATTATTATTTAGGGAAAATAAAAGATGACAGTTGTTGAGGTTAAATGTACCTAATGTGTAAAATAGATTACCTAGCATTAAGCATATTGAAAAAAAGATGGGATAAGAAAACAAACCTGCCAGGTTTTTTCTTACTTCACTGGAGGGAAATAAGTGGAGTGTTTAGCTAGATTTTTTGGGGTTTGTTTTAATTAAAAGAGAAGGGATATATTAAAGAAAAGGGATAGATAGTAGCTATGGCAATTATTAACTTGACTTGGGAGGAGTCATGTAGAATTCGGGTAAATTGCTCTAAATAAATATACCAATGCCAATTACTTTTATTAAATTATGTAGTTAATAAATAAGGTTTTGATTCACAGGTAGATGAGGAATGAAGTTCTTTTATTACACAACTGTTCCTGTCAATGTCTCTCCAAGATGGTTTCTATCTGTCAGAAGAGACTATTCAGCACAAGCCTATAAGAGGTTGCTACTGCAGTCAGAATTTGGATTGAGTTTTCAGCAAACAAGGCATATTGTCACCACTTTCTGTAAATGATGAAACTTTCTAAAGAAGGGACATTGTGAAAGGATCAATGTGGGATTTTAATGTTTCATAATAGATTGATATGAACTATTCCTTTTTTTCCCTTTTCTTTTGAATTTAAAAAAAATATTGCAAGTTTATATTAAAAACTCAATCCATGTTTGCTCCGGGGTGGTTGGTTTGTTTGTTTGTTTTTATAGTAAGTATTAATAAGTGTTTAAATGCAGTCTCAAAAGTGTTTTGTTCCTAAGTAAACAATAGAAATGCCAGTAAGTAAAGTGTTTTCTTTTAACATCATCCTACAAAAGAAAGATGCTCATATTATTACTGTAGATCCTGGTGTTCCTAAAAGGGGTTTATAGGATCAGTTATTAGGAAGTCACCAGATGTAGTCCAAGGACCTGGTGTGTGGTCTGAGTTATACCTAAAACAGGGCCAACACTCAAAGTTTTTATACTTAGGACTTTGTCCAGTTAGGTCTTGCAAGTCTCCAGTTGAATTTACAGATTCTCTATGCAAACATTCCAGTATTTGCAGAGTGGAAATTGACAGACCTGAATTTGAGAATAGCTGATTGTACTTATCCAACCAGAACTTTTGTTCAGAACAGGTTCACAAAATTTCCATGGATTGAAGGCTTTTTCCTTGAAAAACTCTGACTCCGAAGTCCTGAATAGGATCTTAGTTTTCTGGACTTTACAGTGCTGAAAGTATCAGGTTCAAGATTGTTTGGTATGAAACCAGATGTGAGAAAAAGGGAAGTTGTATCAACTCACAGTCAGGACTCTGGATTGGAATTGTGAAACTGATATAGCTCAGCCCTTTCTGTGGACAGAATGGGTAGTTTAAGTCTTTGTTGTCTTCTACAATCTCTCTCTCTCTATTACCAACCTTCACTTTTGAAAACTGTTAATGCTCCCTGTCTCGTTGGTAATCTGATATTTGTGAGATTCCCCAGAGGAAAAACCATAAAAGGTCATTTAAAAATAAATAAATCTTGTTAAAAGGGAACACTTTCAGATGGTGAATATGCTATTCCTATTTAAAAATAGAGTAAAATATGCAGTCATGCCTAGCTTGTTTTTGAGAGGCTTATGTTTGCCTCTCTTGATGGCTGTAAGGCATAATGGTAAAACATTGACACTTACAAACCAATTCTTGTGCTTCGATTTCATTTCTAAAGAGTCTGTTTTGCTCAGGGCATGTTGAGATAAGAAGTAATGAAAGTTGTAGTATTTTAGCACATATTTCAATAAAGTCTTCCCTCAAACTCATCCAGATCTCATTGCTACAATATGGCATTGTAAGACTATGACATTGGTTATTGAGTAGTTTTACTTACAAATGACATGAAGACATAGCTTTGGCAAAGAACAGATTGCACATCCAACTGTATAAGCACTCCATGCATTAAAACAAAAAAGGCCCAACCAAACAATAGCAAAACCAAACTTCCTTTTCAATGTATTTAAATAGACGGCAACATTCATCCTGATAGCATCTCTCAAGGTGGGGACTCTGATCTCTGAGACTATAACTGAATGCAGAAACCCTGTAAACCTGTGTTAGTGGAAAAGCATTTATTTCTCAAAATGAATCAGTTTTCCTTTGAAATCCTTCTGCCTTGCAGCTGACATCATATTGTTGCCTCACTCTTGCAGAATAGCAAGTGGAAGAAAGATAACTTGTTGAAAAGGAAACCAGATGTGCAAGAAATTGTTTGTCATAGAGGTGTTCAACAGGAATGACTTATCTATCATGAGCACTTGAAATTCTTCATGAAGGTCAAACAGATTCCAGAGTGCTTTTCCATGGAGAGCCATCTGAGTTTGGTATGCAGTAGCAGCTGATGATGATTAGTTCCATTTCATCATATCGAATGGCTAAACATCAGAATTTAACACATGCACATTGATTAAGTTCATTCTTATTCACTAAGTGAGTATATTTTTGTAGTGGTGCTAGCAGTAATTTTGTTCCCAGAGCTTCTGAATGATCAATGGTCTCAAGAAATATTGCACTGGATGACACTTTCTTGTTTCTTACTGACTCTGGTACTTTTTTCATGGAAGTAGATGTCTCTGTACACTCTCCTGCACTTGAGTTAATCCAGTATTTCACTACTCAAACTCCTTCAAAAATATATGGATTTCTTCACTGCTCATTCAAGTACTTCTCTTAAAACTGCTGTGCTATTTATCCCTTCACATTCTGCAATAAATGTCAGTTGTTAGGTAACTTAAACCATGTTCAGAATTATTACTGGTTCATTCATGGGCAGTATAGACCATAGGTTTCCTTTTTTCATACAATCTACTGTTTTTTGTCCTCTAACTTCACTCTTCTTTTGAGGAATGTTTTATGCTTCATGTGTTTTGCTAAACTTTTTCACGGAAAAGCTTTCAAAAACATGTCACCACCTTTACGATATGTATTTCTTTAATTTCAAGGGTCTCCCTAACAGTGACAGTACAGATAAAAATACTCATAGACATTAATTCAAATTTAAAGAGCCCTTTTTAGTCCATATGCTCTATTCCTCAACTCAAAGTATGACCTGTTTTGTGCTACATCAGATTGCTTTACAGCTTTGTACAATACCTCCAAGGGTTGAGATGCCTCTCTGGGAAAAGTGTGACTACCTTCTTGGTGAAAAAATATGCCTCTCCCACGCTTTCATCATTCACACTTCTTGTGCTCCAGTCCCCTACTCTGCTTGGTGGCCCTTCTGGACTCCAGAATTCCAAGGTCTTTCTTGTACTGGGGAGACCAAACCTGGGTATAACACTCCAGACACTTCACAAGTACCAAGGAGAGAGGAAAAAGCACTTACCTCAAGCTGCTGACTTAAATCCTTGCTATTACAACCCCATATATAATTGGCTTTGTCTGTTACAAGGCCACATCTCTGACTCATCTTCAGCCTTTTGTTCATCAGAATCCCCACGTATTCTACTGCAAAAAACCCTGTACTGCTATGTGTATGTAATGGCATCAAAGATGTTTTTGAGAAGATTTTTTTTTAGCTTGGTAGACTTCTGTCAATACAGATTTTCAGGCTTTGGTAGAAACATTGCCTTGGTCTGACTGTGCAGTCAGCTGCTTCACTTGCAAATGCTTTTACAGTTCATAGAATATCACAGTATCATTAGTACAAAAAATGAAAACATAACACTCTGAATCTGAGATTTGTCAAAAATTTTGGCAAGGCTCATAAATCTAGTCTTGATGTACCTTTAACTCTACTGTCTGTTTAGTGACTGTATTTTGTTCTGTGACATTCTGTTTTCTCCTTTCAAGTACAAAATAAAATCCACTAGTTTCATGATAATAACATGATGTTTAAATACAAGTCACAAGATGTTTCTCTGAGAACACCAGTGAATAACATTCTTCCAAAAGAAGTGTTCATTATGAAATTCATATATGTAAATTCACACCCAGCTAACAAACTGGAACTATTCTTTTGTAGACCTCTCCTTTCCCTATTGCATTCTTCATTACTTACCACCTTCTTCCACATGAGGAAGAGGTTATTTGTCAATCAAGAAGGTGAAAGTTATTCCAATGAACTATAAACCATTATGATGGAGGAAAGTAGGAACAGATAACCACTTTCCTTTAGGAACAGGAGGGCGTGGTGCACTCTAATAAAAGGGTGAAGAGACCTGTGTAAGCACACAATTATATTAATTTCCTCAGACCTTCATCTCACCAGTCAAATGCTTCTTCAGCAGAAAATATATTACTAATTGAACAGATTGCCCAGAGAAGCTGTGGATGTCCCATCCTTGGAAGTGTCCAAGGCTAGACTGGATAGGGCTTTAGGCAACCTGATCTGGAAAGGTGTCCCTGCCCATGACAGAGGAGTTGGAACTGGAAGATCAAGGAAACACAGAGCCATAGAATATTCTGAGTTGGAAAGCACCCACAAGGATCCTTGAATCCAACTCTGAGCCCTGCACAGGGCAACCCCAAGAGTCTGAGATTATTTCATGACCTTTATGGTCCCTTCCAACGCAAATAATTTTTGATTCTAATAATGATACTCCCTTCTCAAATGCCACTTCTTTAAACCAAGAACTCATTTGCTAGACCTCTGCCTATGGTGTGACTGTGCCATGGAAAAGTGTGTCCTGACATGAGAGTTAAGGTAGGAAATACATTCTTGTTCTCTTCATCTTTCAATACCATACTTTTGCTGTAAAAAGAGGATGGGGCAACTGTGAAGCAGGCAGCAAATCGCATCTAATCTGCCACAACACTTCACCTCTTCCCTGAGAAACGAGCGACACATCACCAGCTGTGGGTGTCAAGTTCAGTAGATGGGATTTTTAATTTACAGGCACAACAGCTTGATTTAAGTCTGTTGGCTCATAGCTTCAAAACGCAAATGAGTTACTGCAGGGTAACATGCTACTGCATATCAGCAGCTTCACAGCAGCTGTCTGGGAGTATGTATATAGCTCACAGCAAATGTGAGATCATTTGAGATATCTCAGAGCTCCGTCATGGTTCAGAACAATACAGGGAGATGCTGTTTCTGGCTCTGTGGTTATTACATTTACTTGAAAAGCAAAGGTGTAGTTGTTAATTCTTCCTCCTACCTATTTTTGAGCAGATCCATGCATGTTCCTGTGTGGTAGTACGGTCAGGGGACTACTGGGACTGGAGCAGAAATAATAAAAGCAAGTGCAAGAACAAAGACAGGAACGATTCTAAAGGAAGCTCACCACCAAACTAAGGTGGTGACAAGTTATCTGACAAGTTATCCCTGGTTTTATAAGTTAATATAGAGTAGTTCATGCTAAATGTATTAGAATAGGATTAATTATTTTTACTTTTCAATTGTTCAAATGTCCCTATTGGTTGGTTTTCCCCTGGTTACTACCCTTTGATTGGTTGCCATTTCCCCTTCTCCTTACTGGCTAGCACTTGGCACAGTGCACCTGTGCTATATATGGTTAGCCCCCTCCTGTTGTAGCCCATCCCTTTTTTCTCTTTATTGTCACAGACCTGTTAATCTCCTCCCTGAACCAAGCCTAGTTTCTAGCCCCTTCTAGCTAGCCCCTATAAAACCCTTTTACCCTGTTTAATAAAGGGCCATTTCACCTTTTCCCTCGTTCTGTGTGGAGTGATCCTTCCCGTTATCCCGAACAGGTCTGCGTCATTCCTGGATCTGAGAAATCAATTCACCTCCAAAAATAAAGTTAGCTTAGTCATGGCAAAAGACACATACTTATAGGATATATCAACCAAGGATTCTCAGAGAAATGCACATATGCGCATTTATCCCCAATTTATATCTCTGATAGGAACAGTGTGACAGAAGAAATGAAAGAGGATTTCATCATAATTTTCTTTTATTAGCAGAGTAGTCAATGCTACATCAGTGCTGTGATATAGCTCACTTAGCTCAAGCTTTGAGTTGGCCACATTTGATTTTCTTTTCTTTTACTTTTGCTTGCTTTTCAGGAGTATTAACACCAGGAGAAATATAGCACTCAGGTCTATAAACAGAGGCAAGAAAAAAGTTCAAGGAGTTAGCTTGGGCTTGTTGAGTATTCTTAAAGGATTAGTACTGTGTGCACAATTAATGGGTTCACTACAGAACAGGACTGATCCAAGGTTACATTCTGACACAACTGTTATTGGTTCTAGCAAATTATTGGATACTGAGGAAAGAATAGTAATTTGCAACAATTTACTTCTTATTGATGTTTTAAATTATGTGTAACTTCTGCATAGACAGAGCAATACACAAGGTAAGGAGGCACTAATTATTCCATTTCAGTCTCTTTAACAAAAATACCTTTTCTCATTGAAGAAGAAAGGACAAAAAAATTCAAAAGTGGTTTTCTTTTGTCAGAAACTTTATACTATTGATGTAGCAACAGGAATAGAAGAATTATAAGGACCAAATAAAGATGTTGATTCCTGATTATCTGAATATAAATACACATCACTAGTCTGTACTGGTTTCATGTGTTATATTTTTGATAAATACTAGTTAATGAGTAGGCAGAACATGTTACACTTTTCACTTCTTTATTCTGTAGGTAACTGCAGTAACAGGTTGTCCAGAGGGTGCAGAGTCTCCCTCACTGGAGATATTCAAGAACTGTCTGGATGCCATTCAGGGCAACAAGACCTAAAATGAACCTCTCTGAGAAGGGAGTTTGGACCATATGACCCACTGTGGTCCCTTCCAACATAACCCTTTTTGTAACCCTGTGAGATGTAGGTTTATGTGTTAGGAAGGCCTGGCCAACACATTCTGTCATGGTGTCTCCTACAGATGGAGGAAGACGTGTGCAAACCCTTTAGACAGTTGGGAGTGACCTCATGGCTGCAGTTTGTGGGGAACCCTAAACACCCTATAGTCTTCTGGGAGAGGCAACACAGATGGCTGGAGACCCCTGGTGTGTGTCAAAGCCTGTTTCTTGATGCAGGTGGTAAATGTGCTAATGCTTATCAGGTAATCTGCTGGATCTGGTACTCATAAACAAGGAAGATGTGAAGATTGAAGATAACCCTGACAGCAGCGAAGGTGGGATTGAAGGCTTTAACACCCTGAGAGAAACTCTGAGCCAAAAAACTGAAATATATGGACTCCAGTCTCAGTTTGTTGAAGAATCTTCTTGACAAGATTCCATGAAAAACTGCTCTGGAGGTCAAAGGGGTCAGGGCAGCTAGTTGATCTAGGGTAGTCTTCTTTGAGCACAAAAATGGTGCATCCTGATAGGCAGGAAGCTACACAAGTACAACAAAGGGCTGTCTGGATGAACAGGAAATTCTGACACAAAATAAACACCTGTGGTGGTGTTGAACACAAATGGAAACAGAGGGAGACTGCCCAGAAGTACAGAGGCACTTCTAAGTATGCAGGTATGGAGTTAAAAGACCTAACGTTCAGCTACAAATTAATCCAGATAAGGATTTCAAGAGCGTGAAAAAGAATTTCTATAATTATGTCAACAGCAAAATAAAACTAAGGAGAGTTTAAGTACAGGGGTCCTTCTGCACAGTGGAGCAAGAGAGCTAGTGAGTGGAAAAGGCCATGGATAGAGTCAGGACACTGAAAGTCTTTCTTGCTTCAGTTATTACTGGTAAGATCCATCTTCTGGTCTCTCAGGACAAAAATCTCCAGAGAGATGTACAAACATATGCAGTATATAACTTTTCTACAGTGAGGCAATTCCCTTCAAGGAATGCAAAAGCAACTGGGTGTGAATGTGCCAGCTGGAGAGTTTACACACAGTGCACTGAATTCTGTAGGATCCACCAGATTTATAGCACAGCTGCAAAGGAACTGCATCACCACAGACCTGATAAGGTCAGTGCTTCAGAAAAACATTTGTTGCACATGGCTATGCAAAATAAATTTGTTCAGCCTACCAGAAATCCTAAATAAACTTTGGTAAACTTAGCTTACTATCTTTAAGTAGAAGGATGGGATTAATTTGCCCAAACACAGGCATCTAATACCTTTTGAGATACCTTAAGCTGTCCAAAATATCTGCTCTGCTTTGGCAAATATGACACGCCACTTTAAATAAACCTACATACTTCTGAAGGTCAGACTGAGTACTTCAGGGACTCTAAAATTACACTAGATATAATTTAAGCAGTTTAGGTAAATGAATCCCCACTCTTTCGTACTTGGTATTTAAGCCAGAAGACACAGGCTCAGATCTGCCAGCTTCACATTCCTGAAGCAAGACTATTACAATACTATCTTTCTGGTTTCTTTAACTGTAATTCAAGATACACATTAGGAACATTGCTGTCAATAAGAACTACTAGGACAAAAATAAAAAATACTTAGCAGAACTTTAGTCCTCAGGGTCTTTTTCAACAAGTCAACCGGTTGCCAATTCTGACAGAATTCAGTATGCATTTTTTGGTATCTATCTCTTTAAGTATAGCTGTTTTCTTTAGGAATACTTGCCATCTTACCTACTTTCCAAGTCCTAAAGTAATGCACTTGAGTTATACCTTTGGGGTCTTATGTGACTAGTTCCAAGTTGTAACACGCTTACAAGCACTCTGAGCTGCACACGGAAAACTAGTTCTGCATTAGACGAAGGCTCCTGTGCTGTATTTGAGAATAAGATACCTGTGGAGGAATTACAGGTGCTTTTTTGATGCTGAATTTTTAAGCTCTTGTTTCCAGGGCTTTAAAAAATGTGTTTCAGCACCTGGATGTGAGATATCCTTTGAAATCCAAGAAGGATCTTGCTACCTGCTAGACTTAATTTAAGAATCTGGGGACATCATTAAGGGAAAATATGTTTTCTTGTTCATCTGTGCACCAGCTTTCAGTAATTTTATCAAAAGCATCTGCCACTTTATATGAGCACTTATTTCCCAGGCCTGAAAAACATTTCTGATCTTTGGCCTCTGCTTTAAGAGGAGTCTGCATCTACCAATCTATATTTTCCCACTCCTTTCTGAAGGGTTACTTGCTTTCTGGTATCAAAGATTCGGTGGTAATGAAACTCAGAAAAAATCAGATCATGTCAGTTCAGAATGTCTTGTCTTTTATGAGAGTAGTCAGTGAAAGAATGATTCTGCCTCCAGCTACATTGAAAATAAACTCAATCAAGTCCATTTGGAAAAAACTTATATTCAAACCTCTCTTATTCTTCAAGCTTCCCATGCTCAAAGTGTACCAAAAGCTGTAAGTAACTGCTGGAGATCTTGCTTTCAACAAGGAAATACTAAACAAAAAGGCTACCCTGTTTCTTATGTCCTACTCTTACAATGTTTGACTATTACCCAGCTTCAGAATTAAAGTTCTTCCTTTACATGCAGTGTCTTTGACTTTCTTATCTGGCATAATGTTGTCCAAATGCTTTTTCCTGCACCCTTGGGGCAGATACTCACACTGTTGTTAGAATATTATTAACTTGTTCAGATACAGTTTATCTGGATGATGCACACAAGATGACATTGCTCTCAGAGGACTTAAAAATATTTTGTAAGCCAGAGCGAATGTTAAAGAAAACAAACCAGGAGCTGCAATGCAGGTGGTTCAAGTATAAAACATGTCTTAAAGCAGATTCATTTTTCACTCATCTCAGAGAAACCTTCTGTGAAGTGCATTGGTGAAAATACAGAAGCATCCATGTAAGCTTGCTTTCACTTGCAACAAAGGACAACTTCTATTGTTGTGAACACAGCTATTTACTTAAGTGAAAGGAGAAAACATTTTTAATGTTGAAGAGAACTATCATCAGCCTCTTAATGGTAGGAAATGTACACTTGTCATTTACTTTTCCCTGCTTCTCCACATCTAAAAACAAAAGAAGAGTTTAGAGATTCACAGCAGTATTTGATATGCAAAATTCTTCTTAGACTTGATTTTCAAAAGTCCATGATTGTATATCCAGAAATATTTTTGAATAAGACCAACTAACTGACTTTATGATGGATATTTTTCAGTAAAACTTAAAAATTGTTTTATTAACTAAGCATAGACTGGAGAGTTTCTTTTCAGATGGACCGTAGGAGGTAGATATTTGATTCACATTTAAAAATCAGCAACAAGGTCTCCTGTGAAAATGCCACTGTTAGAGATGAATAATGATAAATGTGTCAACACAGACACATGTGATGGTATAGCCAAGGGGATCTATGAATGTTCATAATACTAAACAAATATTTAAGTATTTTTCTGAAATATGACACCCTCTTTGCATGGTTTGCTTGCTGACAGTATTATAAGTTTCAGAAAAATTTGTAGTATCTGAGCAATTCCTACAAAAAAATGAAACTCACAGAACTAACATCTAACTCTGTGTGATTCATCGGTGAGTAACGAATTGCATGGGAGCTCTAAACAATGCAAAGTAACTCTGGAATATTGATATTGCTTTGGAACACTGCATTGAAAGCTGAAAAAAACAAAACAAACAAACAAAAAAAAAACAACAAAAACCAACCCAGATCCACATAATAGTTATACCAGCAGAACGTAAGGTTAATGAAACCTCCTGTCACAGGCAAAAGAGTTGTGAGTTCAGTCACTAAGAAAATATAAGACATGATAAACAAATAACCCGGGGCAACTGCTGAAGGAGATGATAGAATTACCTTAAAATAAAAAAAATAAAATGGTAAAAGCCCAAATCCTAGGCTTGTCAGCCATTCTACAAGGTAATCATTAGGGAAGAAATATTGTTAGAAATATTCTTGATAAGCACTACTGCAAAAGTGTTGCTGTAACATCATATAGTTATGAAGATAGGCAGACAAAAACCCATTATATTAGGGAAAAATAATTGTAAAGCTGCAAATTTGGTACTGTGGAGATGGAATTTGGAGTGATTATTTTTTTCCTTTCAGTTCCACCCTACTGATCATTGACAAAACATTTCAGCTCACTGGTCTCTGCTTCTCAATCTATAAACCAGAAATATTTATCTTCCTTTGTAAATAATTTGAGCATGAATAGATTAAAACTTCTTATTAGGCAAAGGATATTTATTCTGTTTACCCATGTCTGAGTTAAAGACTTCCTTCTTAGCAGAGTGAGATTAAGACTCTGGATTCAACGCACACGCTAGCATGTTACATGCCATGATTTAAGGTGTCTGTCATTCTGAAGACATAGTGCTCCTCAAAAAACCCCTATAGACAACAGGTTGGAAGGGACCTTAAAGATCACCTTGTTCCACTCCCCCTGCCTTGGGCAGGGACACCTTCCACTAAACCTGGTTGCTCAAAGCCCCAGCCAGCCAGCCCTTGAACACTTCCAGAAATGAGGCATTCACAACTCTCTAGGCATTCTTAAAGAATATTGTGCTCTACATATAGCAAACTGCACAAATTTTGTCAGCCTTTGACAGATTTAACTCGTGTGACCAGCATTTTCACATGGCAGATGCTAAAATCTGCAATTTTCATATTGGCAGTCCTACAGTTCTTCTGCAGCAGGTTTATCATCTCATATGTATTCTGCCCATACACATATATAGCTACATTTTTTCTTCTTGAGCCACTAAAAGCTTTTGAGTCACTATCTAGAAATATTAGGTTTACCAATCTTTATTTTTCTTAATCCTCTAGTGCAGTGTGATCTAGTCATCTGCTTTTTGTTTGAGCTTCCTCAAGATTTATTCAGACCAAATCCCTTGTCTGAATTACCTGCAGAAGTTAGATAAGCAAGATGTATCTTTTTCACTGGTGCTGGGAAGTTTGAAAGTATATGTGTGACATAAGGCATTATTCACTGGTTAACAATATAAGAATTAGAAAAGTCATTAATATAGTTAATGATCCTTAATTACATAATGGAATGCCTGTTACATGATTCTTTAAGTGTCTCAGCATTTCCATGCATTATTGATAGCCAATTAGGTACAGACGAAAGAACTGGGGGAACTATTTGCAGCAAACAATTTACTTGATAAATTTGGCCTCCTTTTTGGTTTTTGAATTACTTGGAAGCAGGCTTTGATTTTTACAAGTGCCATTGTTCCTCCAAGTAAATCTTTTAAGCAAGGGTCTTCCAGCCTATGCTCTGATTGCAAACTATTTTATGTGCTACTGCTTTCTAGATATGAGTCATTCTTATTTCTCCAAAACAATATCTCTTTGGTCTGGTATCGTACTCTATTCCTTCACTGAATGAATACTAAACTCAGATTCTTGCTTTTTCTACTTCCTCCTTCAACACTGGTTTCATTCAGCCTGGGCCAGCCATAGAGCCTGACATTACACTGGATTTGCCCTCCATGTTTCTTTATCCAAAACAGTGTGAAAAATAGAAGGTGTTACAGTCCATTGAAATAAATAGAATACAGTTGTCCAACTGGTGGAATCCAAAGACTAGAAGCCATGACTTTTCATCATTTGAATTTAATCAGAAGCTATACATTTTATGATTTTATCTCCTATTGTCTGTCATGCCCCCCTTCATTAAGTGTTTAATTGCTCAGTTTACTTAAATGCTAAATACAGACATTTTCCAATGATTTAGAACAACATGCATCCAGTTCCGTAAAAAAATGGGTTTTTTGGAGATATGCTTCTCATCACATGTCATATATGGCATGTAGACTTGTATCAGTCCTATGAGGGACTATAAAAGTACTGTTCATTAGTCTAAAAGGCTGTTACTTACTGTCATATCATTAAGTTAATTACAGTCATATCATTACATTTATACAACTTGCATGACTAGAAAAATTAGAGCCAATATTTTTTAGGCTTTCAAAAGATTATTTTAACCTAGAGTTATTTATCACTTCAGCTTCAGTTGATGGCCAAATACATTCACTTTTCACTGGGACAAAAAAGGGATAATATTACGCTAAAAGGACAAATAGAAACTCAACCAGTGTCCATCAGCAATACCTACATTCCAAATCCAACCTCTCTCCCTGAGAAAAGATGGAGCTTGCCTGGATGTTTGTTCATTCACATTGTGTGGGTGGTGTCAACAGGTTTGTAGAGGTTGGTTTTGCTGGGAAGGCTCTTAAGCAGTCCAGATGTTGTGTCCTTTTTACTGGGATCTTTATAACAGTCTTTATGAAAGTCTTTAGTCTATATAAAAGTTTTATGTAAAACTCATTTTAGAACTAAAGTATAGCTCACTCCTAAATCTAATAGATAAGAAACATCTCATTTGAAGAGAAAATGTGAAAATAAATCAGCCTTTAAAAAACCAACATATTTCCAGTTTTGTTCTCAATTTACACATCAATTCTATTTTTTTTAAATAGAATTTTATCAGATTAACAGATGAGTTAAAATGAGAAATTTTTTTCTGAGATCTCCTCAAAACTACTTGATATGTATTTAATAAAATTCTAAAAGTTAGTGCAATGTCTGTGAATAATATCTAAGTAATACCCACGTCATCAGTTATGAAGAAGGATGAATCAGAGAATTAAAGAAAAGGTCTTATGTGTGTGTATTAAAATTTGTCCTTCAGACATTTTCAAGAGGAGATCTACAGCTAAATAAGCTCTGTAATATCTAACAAGTGTTTCAAAATGAAGTCTTTCATATTGCCTGCTCCATGAAGGCAAGTGATTGCATCAGGCACTAAAAAGTAGTGTTAATCAGAAGTCTGCATCACAGAAGCTTTAGCTATCCTCTCTCCTCCCCTGCATCTTGAATAAACACATTATTGCTGTTTAAAATTTTGAGTGACAGCTAATTTAAGTCTTGCTTTTCATTATGGGTTAGAAAAATTACAAACTACTGTTTAGATTTATTTGCTAAATCATGTAGCAGAACATTGTACAAGGCTGCCTGTAAATTTAGACTTAAAAAGAGAATGTGATTTTAATTGGGAAATTTTAATTCATTGTCCATTTTGTCTTGTTCTTTTCAGGGAATTAACATAGTTCTTATATTCTATCAGAGCAACTCATAACCCTACTTACAAAATTCTTAAAATGTTAAATTTTGATGCACTGTAGTCTAAATGCTGCCTTGCGAAGACACAGGCCAGGATAAAAGAGGAGAAAACATTCCACCATAGCCAAACTGATACTTTCTCAAAACATATCTCACCTTTCCCCTCAATGGTTTAAATCACAGTAGAAGAGGACAAACCTGTCTCAGACACTGTAGCAATCATTCAGCACAGACCTTTATACCTACAGCAAATCAAATGCATTTAAAAATCCATTGATGCCTCTGTACCTACTCCGATATTGACGAAGTCATGAGAATTTGGTGAAACTACTGCTTTATTGCCTTTCAGAAAGGAGCATGTTGGTCTTTATAAACAAAGGATGGGAAATAGAACTGCAACAGGGAGAGTAAAGTCCTGAGCACACTTTGGTCTATATGAAGTCAGCATCATTAGCTTTACCTGGCATCTGTTATTCAGTGCACATGTTGTTGATTGACAGAGACTCAACATGTGGATTCATGCTATTAAATTGTTAAGTCAATGCCTAAAAAGGTTGCTGCCATCCATGATGTGATTGTTGATGAGGTTCCTGACTTTGCATATATTACCAAAGTCTAGCTGGATGACTCCGTAAAACTATTATTGGTCCAGATGTCTTCTTTTGAATCTTACCTCATCAAAATTTGAGAAATGGCTAAGGCAGTGACACTGCAAGGCTTTTAATAGAGCAGACAAAGCAAGAACAGAAGGTGAAACTAAGCAAAGCTCAGATTTGGGGTAAGATGTGTTCTTTTAATGATAAAGAAAATTTATCCTAGGGGCACACTGCAGAGTAATAACTAGCAGACTAACTCAGCATACCATTGACAGTCCCAACAAAAGGCATTCTCAAAGCTGCCTATTTTGTGCTGCAATGTAGACAATGCATTCCCTACAGAGCAGCACAAATTAAAACAATAGCAATCAAAGAGCACAATGTGTTCCTGCATCGAAATCAGGAAAAAAAATGTGTTGCTTAGTAAGAGATGCAATGCTTTTTAAAAATAATTAGTGGTCCTAGGAAAAAAGCAACCTCCTATTACCTTCTAGGAGTCTAAAAGCAATTACTAATATATAAAGCTTAAATTTAACTATCCACTTATTTTTCCCTCCCTTATTGGTCTAATTAGATCAAGTCTAATGCAATAGTTGTACCCTACACCTTGATTCATCAAATTCAGATGAGTGAATGTAAAGAAAAGAATGAAGTTACTCAGCTTGCCCTTGGAATTAATAATTTCAGAAAGTGTTAATGTGATTCTAATTGTATTTAAGAGACAGACCAAGAGAAGGATTTAGTATAAATCTTCTTGATATAATGATAGTTTATGGAAAGATATCAGAGCTAGTGCTAAACAAGCTGTCTCAGGTATCAGGAGATATATACTCATGTTAGGTCACGGTTCCATTTGGGGCATATTACACTGTCTCACCACAGGTACTTGATTGGTAGTTCTGGACCCTGATGGTAATAATTTGCATACATCCTGCTTAATTTGCTTGAAATTTGCTTGAGGTACAGATGTATGTAGAGCTAAGTGCTTTGATTAACAGGAGTAGATTTAAACATGTGCTTATATCATGTTGTTAATTCCCACAAAACAGATTCATTAAAATGCTTGTGAATGATTAACTTTTGCCCTGAGTAGACAATATCAGGTACCATGATACATATGTGCTCTGCACATGTGTGTATCATAGTACATGTTCAGCAATGGTTACCACGACACTGTGTGCTATCCCTCCTCAGTTAGTTCGTTGAAGACCCAAAGCTGAGATGAAAGGCAGAAAACCCAGAGTGGTGTGCAGGTCTTCAGAAGGATCTGGGCATACTGGAGAGATGGGCAGAGAACTGTCGTGAAGTTCAGCAAAGGCAAATGCAGAGTCCTGCACCTGGGGAAGGATAACCCCATGTACCAGTATGGGCTGGGCACTGACCTGCTGGAACAAAGCTTTGCAAAGAAGGATCTGCGAGTCTTGTGGACAACAGGCTGTCCGTGATCCAGCAGTGTCAAGAAGGCCAATGGTGTACTGGGGTGCATTGGGAAGAGTGTGACCAGCAGATTGACAGAGGTGATTCTGTCACTCTACTCATCCCTGATGAGGCAAATCTGTAGTGCTGTGTACAGTTCTGGGCTCCTCAGTACAAGAGACGTGGAGCTTCTGGAGTAGGTCCAGTGGAAATCTACAAAGATGACTAAGGGACTGAGGCATCTCTCAGTATAGGCTGAAAGAGTTAGGTCTGTTCAGCCTTGAGAAGGGATCGCTGAGAGGGGACCCCAAAAATGTGTAAATGTATTTGAAGGGAGGGTGTCAAGAGGATAGAGCTAGGCTCTACTCTCTGCTGCCTAGTAATAGGACAGGAGGCAACAGGAAGAAATGGATCCACAAGAAGCTCTAACTGAGAGGCAGAAGTTCTTTGCTGTGTAGGTGACTTCACACTGGAAGAGATTGTCCAGAGAGGTTGTGGACTCTTCGTCACTGGAGATATTTAAGAACTATCTGGTCACAATCCTGTGCAATGCGCTCTGGGATGATCCTGTTTGAGCAGGGAAGTTGGACCAGATGACCCTCTGTGGTCCCTTCTAACCGTGCCTATTTCATGGTTCTGTGAAGATACTACACATTTTATAAACTGGAAAAATACTCAGTATCATAAAGCTGAGTATTACTTACTGCTGAGTGTTCTTTTTGTTTCTATTGCATAATTTTTTTCTGTTTTTTCCATCCTGTCTTCCTTACCTATTTTTTTTTTTTAAGACAGTTTGAAAAGTTAAAGAATTGCCCATGAAGCAGTGCTCTTTTGAGTTTATCTTTTGCTCTGACTCACTTCTGGGTTGTTGATGTCCTTTTTACCTCAGGCTTGACTGGAGTCAAAATATTGTTCTAACTTGTAAGCTTCAAGGTCATTCTCAAGTCAGCTCAAATTTACCAAGATTTACTTGCTATGGAACAGAAAGAGAATTTCAACATCATGCAAGTAATGTTTTGCCCTTTCCAGAGTGGTAGACAATTCTTTATTTCTTGAGTATTTAATACTCACAGAAGAAAAAGTTCTATGGACTAGACAATCTGTTCAGAAACCGTCAAAATGTCCATTTTTTTTAAGATATTTAGCCCTCCTGTTACTTGAAATGTATTGAACAACTGGTATTTTTCAGTTAAATCCTTCAAGCAGTAAACTGCCTAGAGACACCACTGAGAGTCTCCTGAGAATGCAGCCCCACTTGTGTTAACAGGGAACAGCTGAGAGAAAAAAAGTACAGACAAACAGAGAACAGTAGGAAATCCGTAATTGCATTACTGGATATATTTTCTCATTCTTAAAAAGCAAATTCTACCCATTTACTTCAAAATACATGCTTGGTAAATTGCATGTAATTTCATTCTGGGAGCAACATTCAATTCATAGCGATGGAGTGTGAACTTTCACCAACAAGTATATGAGTCAATGTGAGGAGTCTAATATGTTTTAAAATGTTTTGTTACGTCCTTATATATATATATATATATATACTGGTTTTATTTTTTTATTAAAAAATAATTTGGTGAAATATTTTGGATATCACATGAATGGCTGAAAAAAGTCTGTTCCATGCATGGTATGAACTGTTTTGATACCAGTGTGTTGTTTCATTAGACATGATCTCCTGATGTATCTGTCCTCATTTTCTACCAAAGTTCTCTAGATTTCCTTGTAAGATATTCCACCCATGACACACTATGGTCCTCTCACAATATCTTATTATTATATAGGTTGCCACATTCAGTAGGTGGACACAGGAAATGTAGGATATTGCAGTCCTGAACTACAGCCAGGAAGCAACTTTTAAAAACAGAAAAATCAACATACAAAACAAAACAAAAAAATATGTAAATCTCATATTCCATCAATTTAAATTAAGCTTTCAATTAAAAAAAAAAAAACAACACAAAAACACAACAAACCAAAACAAACAAAACCAAACAAAAAACTGCAACCAACCAACCAGAAAAAAAAACCCCAGACATGATCACTAAGTCCCCTTCTCATCAAAAGCTTTGCTTGGCATAATCACAACATTTCTGTTATTCTTTACAAGTCCCGTGATCGCAGTATATATTTTTATGCCACAGGGTGTATAAAGATGATAGTAATAATCAGTAACAATAATCATGTTTCTGATTTCATCCAGTTTCATACTTTTCAAAGCCTACTGTTATCAGGTAGTTGAAATTCTGCAGCTGCGGGTTTAGACTTCCCCCATACAGATTAAATCTTACTATAAGTGGCCTTTGTTCATGCATGAGTGTTATATTAAAAAGAAAATGTTATTATTCATTTTAAAATTAGGTCATTTAAAATGGTCAAATTGAGATTTAATTAGTGAAAAGAGATATTAGCAATGAACCTTTATTATCAATACTTAATAATAATAAAAACGTGTTACCAGTATAGCCTCAAAATAGTTCTAACCTTCTCTTATCTTTGGCAGATGAAACTTCCTGTCTCACAACCTGGACATTTCTTTCCCAAAGAGTTTTATGTTTGTATGAAAGATTTTGTCCTGACAGCAACCTTCAGGCACTTGGCAGACAGCATCTGTGAATTACAAAACTTTGAGTAAACCAAGCATTATATTTCCTTATATGCATGAGCTGGGGGTGGGGGAACCACAAAAACAAACAAACGAAAGAAAAACCCCAAAACAAACAAAAACCAACCAACCAAAAATATTTAATGTTGTTGTATTCAAAGCTTTCTGGTTACTTTTGCCTAACTTCCATGCCGTAGTATTGCACGGGCAGCATATTTGTGGGGAATAAAAAAAAAAAAAAAAAAAAAAAAAAAAATTAAAAAAACTCCACAAGAAAGTATCATATTTCCAGTGAGATGGTTCTAACTATAAAAGACAGGAAGTCACAAACTTCCCATTTTTTAACTGAGATCCAGACCTCAGAATACTCTGCTGTCACAGTATTTTGTCTTTATTCTTTCTCCTTCCTTGTTTTGGATTTCCTTTTCCTCTGTCAGTGTTCTCCTAAGTGTTTGTCAATCCACTACCTTACTTTTTTTCTCTACGTGTCTCACCGATGGTTTTTTTTTTCCCCAGTTCTGATATACCTATAACATATTTTAGCCCTTTCTCTGATCCATGTATACATAAGGTAGGTCATAGAGAGAAACCATTTATGAGGCTTTTCTAGCTGATTAAATTCAAACAACATTTCTCTAATTTCTTCCTTTTTTTATGATTAATCCATCAATGGAAAAAAATGTACAATTCAAAATTTGAGATAATCACCTCAGGAAGATTATAATGGGAGATGCAACTTTAAGAGTATCAGGCTGTTCAGGGACTGTTTATGTACTAAAAGAGACTAAGCATATCAAATATACTTTTTGCTATTATTTGTTGTAATTTAATTGGTATACATAAGAACTAGTTTTTGGAGTATAAGCCGAGTCTAAGTTATGTCCTGTGCAAATTAAGCTGTACCTATTTGTGTGGCTGTACAAGTCTCGAACTGTGTTAGCTTTCACCTTGTCTATGCTCTCCATCAGAAGTTCAAGAAATGGGATGTTTATCAAATTTAGAGACCATTTGACCTTCTTCAAGTTAATACAAGATCAGATTGACCTATGGTTGCCAACATCAAGAGCTAGTTCACTCATTAGGTGACTTCTAGATAGGGATGGCCAAGTGGTTTGACCTGAGATCACTGATGAGCTGCATCCTATTAACCTCCAAAGGAAGAAGGCGAGACAAGAAAAGGAAAGAGAAATAAGGGACAAAAGAAGTTTCAAAGTAACAGCTGTGTTTCATAAAGAAAATAGTAGAAATACAGTATGATGGCTTTATACTTGATCTGCTCAGCAACGACAGTAGTCTGGGGATAAAGGGTTGCAAAAGCATTAATATTTAGCTGTCCCAGCAAACTTTCAGGAAGTAACGCCCTAGTGACCACATTCTTGCCTTTACACACCAGAATTTAGTTTTGCTGTCACCTGTGCATGAGACAAGTCTTGCCAAAATCACACAGACAAATGATTCCAGAGAAAATCAATTTCAGTAATTTCATTAACTTAAAAAATGGCAAGATGCTTCAAGAAAGCAACTGGTTTATATGAGGGACCTCACGAAGATGAGTATTTTTTTTCTCTCTTTTTAGATTCTTACATCCTAATTTAACACAACAAATATTACCTGATTTTATATAAGGAGGAAATAAATTGATTATTTTAATCAAGTCTGCTTGCAGGTGAAGGACTAGGCATTCATCCAGAATGCTATTTTTTTGTTTGTTTTCCTTCTTTCTTTCTTTCTTTCTTTCTTTCTTCCTTCCTTCCTTCCTTCCTTCCTTCCTTCCTTCCTTCCTTCCTTCCTTCCTGTCCTTTCTTTTTCTTTCTTTTTCTTTCTTTCTTTTCTTTCTTAATGTGCATAGCTAATTACACTGTACCAGTTGAGTTTGTCATAGAAAAAACAAGGTTCTGTGAGGGTGGTGAGGTCCTGTAACAGGATGCCCAGAGAAGCTGTGGATGCCCCACCCCTGGAAGTGTTCAAGGCCAGGTTGGATGGGAATTTGAACAACTTGGTCTAGTGGAAGGTGTACCTGCTCACGGCAGGAAAGTTGGAACTAGATGGTCATTAATTTGTCTTCCAAACCAAACTATTCTACATTTCTACATAAACTCTGAAAAAAGTGATGTTAAACTTTTAGAGGATTGTTCCAAGGACTTTGTATGATGGATTCCACAAATATATGTCCAATAAATAAAATTATGAGAGATTTAGTCTATTATATTTTCTGTGAATCAAAAAAGGAACACATTTTATGCATTAGGCTCTAGGGAAAGTGGTAGAATTCACCTTTCTGAAGTTTCCAGATTTTAAGCTGGAACACAAAAACTTTTATAAATTTTTGTTAAAGCAAGAGAATAATTTCTAAGTGAATATAATCTAATGAAGAAATGGGCTTGTAACATTTGATTTGATTTTATTAATGCAAATTTTGGTTTAAAACAATTTTTTTAAAAATTTTTGTTTTGCTTTTTTTAAGCCACTACTTTTGAACAATAAAAAGTTTATCAAAATAGTGAAAAGTAAGTCTACTTTACTTTCACTTTATAAATTCCTACTATATGTCTATCTGCACATCTTGAAGGTTAAGTTGATATTAAATTTGCCTTAATGAATTTTGTGTCAAACAGTGCTGCTGATGTCTGTGTGAGTGCCTTGAAGAGAATACTTGGGTGAAAAGAGAGAACAGCCCCTCTCTTAGAGCACAAAATGAACCCCTGAAGAATCCAATAGGTCTGTTTTTTTTTTTTTTTTATTTTGTGATATGCTGTTGCATTTATAAATCCAAATAACCATTTTATAATCATCATGCCCATGAATTATAGCTATATCATACTTTTCTCCAAAATAAATCAATAATTTGCAATAGATCTTTTTGCCAGTTATGCAATCAAATATTATAAAGATACATTCATGCTTCAAAATAGAAAACTATTTAATCAATTTAAATTCCAAATTAAGATAGAGATACTAATCTAGGTTTATTTGTCCATATCAACATAGATCCTGTCAAATAAATAAGAAAATACATTCTCTGCTCCTGAAAACTTATAATGTGATTTAAGGACTTTTAAATCTGGGAGCGTATCACAATCATTAACACCTATTTCTTAGGATTGACTCTATATTAATTCTGCCTTTTGAATCCACAGAGTGACCCCAAATCCTTCAGTATTTTACAAATATATTAAATTCTGACTTTGTTCAATTTTTATTTTCTGTGTCCAGGTTCATGCTAAAGAACACCCAGACATGTTTCTTGTGAAAGTAAAAATCCCGTTGTGTGCCAGTCTCTGGCATCTGGCTGAAGAAAGCTTATAAGGGTCTGTCCCCAAATGAGAAAAAAACAGGCTCTGGAAGATTTGGTATTCCCCACCAAATAATCTGGTCCTCAGGAAAAAAAACATATCGTCGCACTTGGCAGATGCCTTTCTCAGCTTCTCTTTCAGGGTGTATATTTCAGATATATGAATTTCAGGAAAATGAGCAGTAGTCTGTAGGCTGAACCACAGGCTAGAGCCTTCCCAGATGATGTCCCATCAGTAAACTCCAGTGATTCATCTTCTTTCTTAACAGCATCACTTCCTCTCACCAAAGCTCAATTTCCATCAGACAAAGACAAGGGATAATATTTTCTTCTCTTTCAAATGTGGTTTCAAAAATGCAGGCTACAGGCTGATTTCTTTGTCCTGCATGGGCAAAAGCCTGGTTTGCCATTGTGCTATTGCAGAGAGGTTAATATTTCCCTTTAGCTATAATTTATTTGAACCTGAAAGCTTAGTATTGACAGTTCTTCACGGAATTAAGAAAGAATGCCTTTAATGAAAAGGCAGTGTATTAAAACAAATATTCTTGTTCCCATATTGGTTTTTTCTCATTAAATTATTACAGTATATTCATTCAATTGCAGATTAAGACAATACTGATGGATTATAATATTGACAATAACAGTATTTATTATTTCTGTTTACATTTGACTACTTTTTATTTAAAATGCATATGTATATATTTCATGGGTAGTTCTTTTAGTCTTGAACAGAGACAATTCTACTACATACTGGTTTAGGAGATAAAACCTGTCCAAACTTCTGTAAAGATCAAAATGTCTTATCTTAACTTGGATTACTACTCTTGCACACTGAGACCAGATAAACAAAGCCCTTATATAACTTCAGGGCTGTTGTGATCAATTTGCCTGGTACACGGCTCTGGGGACCATACTGTTTTACCATCTTGATTGCAATGATAAATCCATCATTATGTTCAGTGTGGTGGAAACAGCTCAGAGCTTTGCCATTTGTGGCAAATCTTTTCTATGGCAGGCTCACAGTAAATCAGTATAACCTGAGCTGACAATGATTGATTCTGAACAAAATGTCATGAACAATCAAATCCTCTGTTTTGTCCTTCTGTTAAAACTGAATTGATTTAACCCCCTAAATCTAACTAAATTCCAAATAAGAGAAACAGGGAAAGGATTTCTTGAAGTTTTAATGTGTTGTTTTTTTTTTTATTTTTTCTTCTCTGACTGATAATTCTGAAAAAGAAAAAAAAAAAAAGGAGAGATTTAATTTACATTTTAGAAATCTAAAGTGTGTGACAAACAATGTGCCTGTTATTTACAGTCATTGATCATTACTATCATTGAGAGTCAGATAAACACATATTTTAATTCACATCAGAGTGCATGTGTGGGAAGAAGACAGAAAGATTTATCAGCTCTCTAAGGCAGGTATTGTTTCTTTCCTCCCGTTTGCTTAAATCCCTCCCATAATGGACCTGTGGTAATGATTGGAGTGTCTGAAACATTTTGTGACACAGACAGCATCAATATTGCAACACAGCATTAGAGTCAGTTGGCCTTTTGATTTATCTTGCATTGCTTTTTTGTAGCCTCACAAAAGCTGTTGAAAAGGACTCTGAACCACTAGGGGTGTTAGGGGGAACCTAAAGTTCTCTCAGAAATTTGTGCTGGTCAAAATCTAACATTTGATGGAACAGAGTTGAATCAAATCCTACATTCCATTGACAGAAAATGTGCAGAAAAAGAACAGGAAACTGTTCTGTCCCCAAAGCTGAACATTCCAAAGCTTGAAATTAATTTCATCAGTTAATTTTTATTTTTTTTCAAAGGTATGTTTAGAAAACAATATACCTTCATGATATCCCTTAAAGCAACCAGGTTTGTCTGGAATAGATGCAGATTGTCAAAGAGACATGAGCAGATCTTCTTGCTTTACAATTTGTGACAAAAAAAAAAAAAAAAAAAAAAAAAAAAAAAAAGGTGGTGTTAGAGAAAAATAGCTTTGGCTTTTGTGCATACTGAATAGAGAATGAAACTGATATAGTCAGTGAAATGATTACCTCATTTGTTTGTTTATCAAGAATATTGGATGAAAGAAAGTAAAGGAATTGAAATTAAATGAATTGTAAGTATCTTTCAAATCTATTCTTTTTTCTAATATACAGAGATCAGACACTTTGGAGAGGCAATCAGCTTCGATGCGAGATAGAGCAAACACAAGTATCTTCCAACTGAGACAAAAGGCTTTGCAGAGCTCCTGTGTTTGTGAGGAGATGTGAAAAGAATAGCTTAAATTGACTATCAGATATTTTTATACTGTTTTAGAGAAGTGGGAATCTTTCAAATTTAGTATGTGAATATCATGCTTGTAAAACTGAAACACAAGCAGAACTTGCTATAGATGAGATATTATTCTTTGCACAGCCCTATAAGTGCAACCGTCTCTAACCTGAATTAAAATCATTATTCCTATTCACATTTTTTTAATCAGGATTACTAGGGGAAAGGCAGTTCTGCTTCACAGAGGATTTAATTATATCATCGGGTTTTGATATTCAAAACTTAGTTTAGTTTTGATTCAGAACAAATCCCCAAAACTCTCAGTAACAGGAATAGTCCAAGGGTTCTTAATACAAAGGCAATCCACTCTGAGAGACTAAACCTGGGCTGCAGTTTATGAAAGCCCTAGGATTTCTGGATTAGAGGCAATCTCCCTGCTTGGCTGCCTCAGTGACATGAAGCTTCATAGTCTGGTGTCTTCAGGAAAACAAACCAATAGCCACGTATATGAGTTTTCAAGAAACCAGGGATGTTTGGAAGATGCCTGTCAGGCAAGTTTCTTCTACTTGATGTCTAAAATAACTGCTATTAAATTTAACTCTCTGTGGGCTTTTTCATTACATTCCCAAGTAAAACTTTTTTTTACACTAGATATTTTCCAATCATAATTAATTGCCCTGTTATGGCTATGCCTACATTATCAATGAAGCACAAGCAAGAATGAGTTTATCAAGTGAGGCAGCTGATTCTGAGGACCTCTGTCCACACCGTATGGGGTCCTCAGTGGGTTTTACTTGGACTGGTTATAGTTTGCCTGTGGACTGTATTCTTCTGTTTCATGTAATTCAAGAGTAGTCTCATTTCTGATTTCCTTTGTGAGAACCAACGCTCCTAATTCGAATTAAAATGGTAGGATAAATATTTCATCTACAAAAAGTTAGAGCATGACTTGTGGTTTCACTGTCTGGGAATATACTCCATATCCTTATATGCTTGGCTGCTGTTCAATTCTGTGTCAACTTTTAGAATGATGTATAATACTTTAACAGGTGGCAGTGAAGGCTTGGCCTTCATCAGGAAGTTTCTGTGAAGTAAATTCAAGTCTAAACCATATGACACCATTACTCTAACATGGCTCTCCTTACAGAGTCAATTAGCAGATATTAACCCATCAAAGCTTTTACACCTTAAATTCCAGCTACAGTGAACAAATCACAAGCACTCGTCATGGGGAATTAAGTGGAAATTTGCATGGTAAAACTTCAGTATAGTGATTTTTCCTTTCTACATGAGGGGCAGTCAGGAAAAACACAAGTAAACAAAGTGGCTCAAAGCTGACTTTCAGTTGTTCATACAGGTTCTTAATATAATTTGAAACCCAACTTCTAGTTTGCTCAGATGAACTTTTCCACATATTCCCGTGTAAACAAGTTTTTTGGAGATAATTTGAGCAGGCCACCATGCTTCACATTAAGAAAAAAACACAAAACAAACTAATCTATTTTTGATCAGGACTAACAACCTGTTGCCAAAGGAGGCTAAGAGGCTAGCAGAGTTATAACAGAAATTATAAATATGCACAAATAATAGAAGTAGCAATATAAAAGCAAGTATTGAATCAATCAGGGAACAGCAAAGTCAACAAAAACAGTACCAAAAAAAACACAACAAAAAAGAACAGTTTCTGAACTAACAAAATGCTTGTAAGAGTAGTGTTCAGACAAACTCATACTGTTTGATTTGGTAGCATTTTTCTGGAAGGTTTTTCTCTGTTTATTCCGAAATACCTGGTGCCAACCTCTGCCCATTATGCTACAGGAAAGTACATAAACAATGAGTCCACATATTATATAGTAAATAGCACATATATACTCATGAAATAATTTTTTATTTCTCTTTGAGTATGAACATAGCTTTAAAATAAAAAAGATATCTTAGGTTTAATATTTCTAGAATTTTTTTTTAACTGACCACTGCTGAGATCATTATAACTGTAAAAGTATGCCTATACTAGCAAAATAAATAGGGTCAGGACTAAGGCTCACAGCCTCTACAATAGTACCTGACTGTTCACCCTGCTGAACTGTTAACCCACCCTGGCCCAACTCTGGACAGGGTGAACAAGCAGAGTCCTATTCAACATTAGGGGAAGATCTAAGTTCGGCACAGGCAGGACTATTCCAGCAGTGTTTGTGAGGTATTTTATTATGAAGTTCAAGCTTCAGAGCCAAAAAATATTGTCTTGCATATTTTATTAATCAAAGATTATAAGTATATGAATTACACTGAATCCCTTTTTTTTTCCTTTAGCAAATCTCAGCCTTAATTTTCTTAAACATATTACTCCCAGAATTGAAAAATCCATTGCTGGTATAATTTTATTCATATAACTAGTCCCTCTATTGACAGACATTGGCTTCAATGCCCACATCTGTGCTACCAAAACATAAAAGTGCCTAGGCCCAGGGACTAACCCACAATTATCCATATGGTCCAATTGTAAGTACTTTTGTAAGGGGACTCTAAAATAATCTTGGATATATAAAACTGTCAAACAGTTTTTGGATGTGGATAAGTGAGTTTAGCTTTATGGATGTGAGTTATGCTTTACTATTTCAGTCAGAGAGATCATTGGGCCATTTTGCTTACTATTATAGTAGTTGCCTAGGGGTAGATATAGCTACACTGTCACAGGACAGTGCTAAACTGATTCACTGCCACAGTGCTTGTGACTGACTTAGTCTTGAGCAGACTGGCAGTGTCTGACTACACAGTGCTTGTCCCTGGACCACCTCTGGGCTCCAGTGGTGCCTGTGCAGCCTTAAGACACAATTATGATTTTATGTGTTTTTCATTACAGAGTGTCAGAAATAACATGAAGTCTGTTTCAGCCAAGCAGCACAATATTTTTATGGCACAAAAGTGAAGATAACCTCTAGGACATCACATGACAGTGGCTATTTGAAGGTGACAGGACTGTGGAGACAGCACTGAAGAATGACATTGGGCAGAGAGCACAAAACCTGATGCAGTTCCATCCTCATTACCTTGGAGGAGCAGTCTCTGGAGTCTGCAGTCAAAGACATCCTGGCTTTTTGGTGAGAGTTAGAACAATTAAGTGATATAAATCACCAAGGGGAAAAGACTGTCTTTTCTCCCTTGTGGTCTTTTATTTAGCAGCATGGATTTGCCCAGCATGGTTTCTATGGGTGAAATACGCGTACGTGTTTTCAAGATTAGGAAAGCAGTGATTTATTATCTTTTCACATGCAATTGCCTGTAGGATGAACAAGAACAGCTGTTCAGTAGTGTAGAGCAGCAATACACAGTAGCTTGCTGCAGGGCAGGAAAGGGAGGAATTCCATAATTTGTTTTGGTAGGGGAGCTTCTATCCACAGAACACAAGTGGCCAAATGCAGGTTTATTCAGGAAATCTTTGTCTCACTGTGAAAAGTGCTATTGTCTCCTAATCACCACCACCAATAGCCAAGTCCTTAATACTACATCTATGCTGAAAGGCAGCATCCTCCAGAATCTCACTGAGGCATTGTCTGTGTTCTGGCATGGATAATGCAAGACCATCCCAGAATAACAGCACCCTCTTCTGATCAGTCCTCAGGTTCTTAGTTTTCCCACTATCCATCACTGTCAGCTCCCGTTACTGCAGTTTCTGAGATCCTTCAGGCTCCCAGCACAGTGTAGTGCACCGCAGAATGCTATGGGAAATCAAACCACTCCCCCAAAAATGTAGCTCCCCTGGTTTTTTACTGAATAAAGTGTAAAACAAGACACAAGTTCATATGCAATCAGGACTTATATTCATGGAAGTGTGGAAGCAAAAGGATGGAGGTGATTCCCGAGTCATTGTGCATATTACCTTGAAGATATAAATATTTCCCTCTACTCCCTACTGCCTTGAAGTTATTCAGCTTCACTTCAGCTGAACAAACCAGGTCTGATGGTTGACTGCTGTCATAAAAATATTGTTAGTTGGCAACATATACACACTAGCCTTGCAGAGGACATCATTCAGGGAGTATGTATTATATTGAAAATCAGCTGCAGGCATAGGTAAACCTAGAATATATTGCATTTTAGGTAAGGCATCAAATCAGTGTCCCCACATTTGCAACACCAATTCAACAGTCGATACATGTGAAAATTAAAGTTGTATGCACAAATCTGTCCTGCTGTAAGTTTTCTTCAGGTCTCTGAATTGCCTACAAACAATTGCATGTGAAAAGATAATAAATCTCTGCCTGCCTTTCGTGCCTTAGGAAAGTAATTTAAAAAAAAAAAAAAAAAAAAAAAAAAGACCAAGTAACAAAAACCAAAAAATAAAAAAAATCACCTTTTTTATAAGGTGATCAAACTTGAATGTTTGAAATTTGCACTTGAGGTTATATATGCACGAGCTGTCTTACCACATAGACAACACAGTGCTCGAGTTATGTTAAGGTTTGGCGGATCCTTTTTACAGAACAGCATTGCTTCATCCTGGCTGCTTCACATTAGAGATCACTTTCCAGATTGTGCAGCTTTTAGATGAGGCATAATAAGAAGTGAGAAAGGCACAGATTTAAGAGAAGCAACTTATGGAAAAAGTAAAACTTGAACTTATGCTCTTGTCATTATCAGCCCAATCTCCCTTCTATATGAATCCACAGTATTGTTTAAATGAGGAAAGAGCAGCTGGAAGGGAACCAGTTTTGCATGATCCCATCTGGAGCTTCATCCTTGTGGCATACTTAAACGAGATGCTAGGTTGGTGCATGGGCAGGACTGATAGGATGCTGACGGATTTTAGCAGACAGCCTCTAGCAAGCTCTAGTGAGGAAAGCACAGATGGGGAATAGTGATTTTGGCAACTAACAATTGAGCCAAACCTGAATGGATTGTAGATATGAGGTGAGTAAAAGGCATCTTCCTGACCCCAAGTTTGTACTAATGCCAAAACCCAAATTCCTTTTAAAGAACAGAGAAACATTCAACTATCTGAAAACATCAAAGATAAGTAATTGTGTTTCTTTTTAAAGTTGGAAAACATCATTAAGATTTTTATGCATACTGAAGTCAGAGATAGATACCACTTTCCAAACAAAAAGTATGTGAAACCTTACTTTTCCTGACAAGTACCACAGATTTCCTTAAGCAGCCCAATGGTATTTCGAGAACTTGATGCCTTCCCCGAAATAACAAACAATTCAAAAGCTAGACCTCATAGGGAGGAACCAATCTATCCTCACAGTAGCTTGCAATGAGTCTTTATGAATCTCCTTTTGCATTGCAAGGGCAGTGATTGCCAGGCAAAGAACTCATGTGAAAATGCAAGACTAACTGGTCAGAGAGAACAAGTACAGCTGCATATGCTGCTGAAAAGAGAATCCCATGATTCTTTAGGACAGACTCCTCTGTGAATACCAATTAAATAAGTGAAAAGAGCTTCCAGACGGACATACTTTTCCTTATTAATATTTTTTAGAACCATATGAGAAACTAGAGGTCATAAATGAGCCTGCCCTTACCCTAAAAAAATTAATACCCAAATAGACAGGAGGATAAAAGGAAGTATTATTAACTCTGTACTATAGAAGTGAAAAATGTCTGATTCTAAGAGATCCTGACAGCTACAGCTCTGGTTTAAATAGACATAACTTTTTAGATATTCAGCACTTCCGTACCAGTTTTTAAGTGATTTTTTTCTCTGATATCTGAAGTCAAATACTTAAAACTAGTTTCCTGAATCCCTTATAAATACTTTAATCATGACACCATCCATTTACTCTTTAACATTTTGCTTTTGGGCTTCTTGAGATAACAGAAATCACTTTTACTTTAAAAACAAAATGCAGAAAGCAAAATCCATTTGTATAATTACAACTCTGATCTCCCCTCCTTCTCCCAGACATAATCCTCCCTAGAAAATTCTCACTTAATGGGCCATTCCAGTAAACCCTTATAGCTCAAAGAGTGCTATGTTTAATAGAAGCCTGTAAGTGTTGAAATAGCAAAACTTGCAGAAAGATTCCCTGAAAGCTCTGCAAACTAACAAGCTTAATGGATTTTTAATGGTCCCTTTATAGACTTATGTGAGGGCAATGGAGGCGGTGGCAGTGGTAGGTTATGCTTGTGCATAATATTAAAAATATTTTGAATGCACCACATCAGCATCAATACCCAGTAGGACTCTATTACCATGGAAAGTTACATTAAGAAGTTTTTAACTGAATAGAGTAGGTATTGCATACCTTTACCTTGAATGCAACTAATGCAATGCTCCTGAGGACAACACGATGCTCCTGCTGCTTTAAGCATCCCCATATGATTAGTAGATTAGAGCATAAAACAATTGTGGGAATGAAATTTATGTCTAATACAATAAGAACTCCAAATCACATACTTGTGTGCAAATATGATGTAGAAAGCTGTTGTGAGGTTAGTAAGAAACTACAAAAAGTTCTGGGTTCAGATAATTGGCAGTGACTCTAAATCCCAAGAAACTAAAAAGGTATAACTGGCATCAGCTGGAATTTACAGTGTTATCTTTAACAGAAAAAGACTGGAAAAAAATTTTGGGGGATAAATAGCAGTTTAATAGGCCTTGATTCTTTAGAGGACATAGAAAAAATTCACACGTATATTACAGAATCACAGAATATGCTGAGTTGGAAGGGAACTCACAGGGATCATTGAGTCCAGCTCTTAGTCCTTCACAGGACCATCACTAAGAGTCACACCATGTGCCTGAAAGCATTGTCCAAATGCTTCTTGAACTCTGTCAGGCTTGGTGCTGTGACCACTGCCCTGGGGAGCCTGTTCCAGTGCACAGGCACTCTCTCGGTGAAAAACCTTTTTCTAATATCCAAATTAAACCTCCCCTGACACAACTTCAGGCCATTCCCTTGAGTCCTGTTCCTGGTCGTCTGAGAAGAGATCAGTGTCTGCCCCTCCTCTCCCCCTCACGAGGAAGTTGTAACTGCAGTGAGGTCTCCCCTCTCTCCTCTTGCCCAGGCTGAGCAGACCAAGTGCTCTCAGCTGCTCCTCATACAGTTTCTCTTCTAGACCCTTCACCATCTTCATTGCCCTCAATTGGACACTCTGTAATAGCTTAATATCTTTCTTACATTGTGGTGCCCAAAACTGCACACAATATTCCAGGTGAGGCTTCTCCAGTGCAGAGAAGGGTGGGACAGTCCCCTCCCTCGACCAGCTGGTGATGCTTTGCCTGATGCCTCGCTGGACATGGTTGGTCCTCCTGGCTACCAGGGCACACTTCAATATATCATTCTATGGTTTTCAATCTCTACTTTATTAAGCAATGGGCTAAATTTTGTTCTCATGGAAATTATGTTTAGTATGCAATTATTTACTTTATTTCACTAAATACATAAAGGTACCTGATGGTCAAATATGGTCCCTTGTGATGATAAAGTCATCTAGGCTTAGGTACATTATCACATTGGCAGACAAATAGAATAGATCCTTCCCTGGTTTGCAGCTCTAGTTTGGTGATTGTTCTAAGCAAAAGCCCTCAATCTGAACATCCACAAAATAGCTGCAAAGAGTTGATCACTTCTCTTCTGTTGCAGTGTATTTTTAACGACCAAAACTGTTGAATCAATATTGTCTTTCTTTTTTAAAGTAAAAAAATATAAATTACAACACAGCTTTTTTTTTTCTTTGCAAATGGAAAATCACAAATTCAATACTCCATCATTTTACAGAGTGTTCTCAATAAGCTGGTCTTATGAAGTTTAAATCAAGTTTAAAAAAAATTCATAATTTCTTGTTTGGAAAATCTTTTTTGTACACTAGATTCCCCATAATCAAAGCTAGCACCAATCCACTTTTAAGTTACCTCCTATTACCTGGAGACATTTTCTACTTTGATTTGTTCTTTAATTTGCATAAAGTAGGTTGCATTAACACTGACTACCTACTCACCTGTTGGACATGTTTCCTGAGGAAGAGGGGTTTGGAGAGTTGCTCTATAGACTCGAACATGCTGTTCTGTAGTGTTGCAGAGGGTGAAAAGCAGATGCTGCATTCAGTGTCTCCATTCAGTGTGATCAACCATATATAAACTAAGCCTCTGCCAAAGACTGTAGTCAAATCCATCTGTCTGCTGCAAGAAAAAATCCTTAACAGTAGAATTTCACACATTTTACAGACAGCTGCAACTTAGTCTTTGTGTTCCTGAACCTCAGGAAGGGAAACAATCACTAGACCCCTTTTTCCAACATAATAAATTCTTTTCATCAACTCTCATATTATCCTTCTAAAGTTGCAGACACAACAAAGCCAAAGTTCTCTTCTTTATTTAAGTGATCTTGATTTATTTTATTATTACTCCTCTTTCCTTCCACTCCAAGTGTTCTAACTATTGATACTCAAGTTATTTCATATCATAGTAACAAGTATGAACTAAAATCCTTTGCTTTCAGAGTGTTAAGTATAACACAATTTCATTCTTACTGTCATAGTTCTGGACGTCTGTGAGAGAAGACAGACATCTGTGTAATTACACTTTTTGTTCTCTTGAACAAAATTGCATAGTCTATTTTTTGAACATCTTTACATAGCCATGCTACCAAGTTATCTTAGTTATGTTAGGCATGCATTTCTTTTCACTTTGCCAGTCTAGGAGGTCTCAAAGTTCAATTGACTGACTGAGTCATCTACAATATAAGTTCTTCTGTCTGAACATATCACTCTCAGCTTCCATCAGCTCAGAGCTAGTCAATCCGTCGAACTTGGAACACATTTTCTCTAAAAACAGTCAATGATTTGTGACCAGCTGCATCACAGCCAAAACGCCATAGACTGTATTGACTAGATCTGCACTGGCTACAGGGAGACTACAATGCAGTAGGTGTTTCCTATTCCCCCTCTCCCCCAGCCTGGTGTTCTTTCATTGCATGGTGGTGAAATTAAGTTGTCATGGCCTCAGTTTTACTTCCGTCCATCTGCAGATGTTTAAAAACACAGAGCACCCATTTTGGATGAGAGTAAATGTCCACCTAGCCCAGAATTTTTCTTCAGTAGTGATCAGAACAGGACATCTGAGAAAAAATCTAAGATAAGAAAGTAAGTGCATGTGATGCATCTCCACAGAATTCAACCAGAGCTCAGTAATTTTCTGCTCAAAGACCTTCTAAACAAGAGGTGATTTCTTTGTATTGAGAATTCCAAAGAATTCCTCTCCTATGAATTCGTTTATCTGCCTTGAATGTACATAAACTTTTAGCATCCTCTTGTAGAAATTTTCACATTTCTACCTTCACTTGAAGACCACCTTGAATCTGTCACTAATATCTAACTCTCTCCAGCTTTGTGCTGGAACAGATTGTGACTAAATGGTCTTCTCTATGCTGTTTGTAACCTTGTTGACCTCAGCCCTAGATATCTCTCCATCCCCTCAACTACCTCTTTTACTAGGCTTAAGACTAAATTATTTTCCAGCTTCATTAGTCAGCTCTTCAATGTTTTTTAACAACTGTATTACAATTCTATGAACTTTGTAGAGTCTTGCATATAATTCTGTGGAGGACAAGCAGACCACAAGCAAGAATTGTATGGGGGTCATGTCATTATTTAGTGTCACTATACATTATAAAATTGCTGACATTGATAATCAACACTGTAAAGTAGTTTATATGCCATCACACATCTCTGTACATTCTCTATTCTACTCTTAATAATTCCCAGTATTCCAACTGGGTTTTGATCATTAAGAAATGTAGAGATTATATTTTCAAAAGAAAGCCTGTTATAATACTAAGATTTCATTCCTGAGTGGCAATGATCAGCTCAGAGTCCCTCATTCCACATGTAAAGATTAAATTATTTTTCCCATGTGTATGACTTTTAAAATTTATATTTATTGGCTTGTGTCTGCTGTATTAATGCCCAGATACTACGTCTCATTACATCTTTGTACAAATTTTTCCATTTTGCTCTCAGGCACATTATTTCTATCCCTCTAGGATTTACAGTCCTGGTTGTTTTACACCAGAACAGCACCTCAGTCATTGCAGAGACCTCAGAACCATTACTCATGTTTTCTTCAAGATGTGTTATATACAGCCACATCATCCTATCAAAAACACATTTCTTCTTCCTGTGAAACACTGCAGGTCCTTAATACAATCCAAACTGCCATGTGAATAAGCTGCAAGCAAGCCTATGCCATGAGCTGAAGATAAAGCTTCAGAGAATACTTAAGCACATCAAGCTCTATAAACCACGGTTGAGTTCAAAAACTGTAAACTCCATCTCTTGATAAAGCAAAGGTCATAACAGCTGCTTAGGTACTACGATGTCCCTTGTCCTGCCCTCCTTGTGCCAGATTCATTCACATCTGATGAAGGACAACCTGCCCTTGTGCCAGAGAAGGAGAGTATTTAGAAGCTCTCTGAGAGCTTAATCCTCCCTATCGGCATATTTACTTTTGAACTGCTTGTGTAGTAGGTGAATTTGGATTTGAGGAAGAGTTAACTATGAGCTGTGCAAATTCCTGTCATCATACTGAGTGCACACACAGAACATGAAAGGCAGTGTCTCTTCGGGTTTTTTCCTTACTATTAAGTACGCCCATGTTGTCAGCTCTTAAACTCATTAACTCCAGGACATTTAAGTTCTGCCAGTTTTCTCCCTGATCCTACTGAGAGTTTTTTATTTCTTATAAATTAACTCATCCTCAATTGCTTTGATCCCCTGAATTCCCAGTCAGTTCATTCCCTGATGAGACCAGAGCCTTAGCTTGTTTCCACTTGAAAATAAGCATATATGAACACACACACATACACACACAGTGAAAGTGTAACTTGTAAGTTTTCCAGTTCATTATTTACCCATATATTTAGTTTTCATCTTCCCTTTGGGGAGTAAGTTCCCTAAAGTGCAAAGTTTTAATCATACGGCTTTTGGCTTTTTGCTCAGTGCCAAAAGCACTGTTTCTAATAGCATTTTGGCTCTGCTTATGTATCCAAAGTTCTACTGCTGTGGGGGAAGGAAAAATGATTGCCTTCCAATAACACTGCCCAGCACAGCACATATATTTGTAAGCACAGGACAGGAAAAAGGCTGTCCAGAACACAGCTGTCCTCCACTCCACCATGCACATACTGATAGAGTATAAATCTGTGCCCCTTTTTCAACTTAGAATAATTAAATGATACATTTATTTTTTTGGTTGATAACTTAGATATTTTCCGCTGCAGTTTTGTCTGTTCTTGCTTCAAAAGTCATCTGACCTAAAGATGCTGCTAGTATCCTCTTTGTCCATGCTGTGCAAACTCTGCCTTCCACTTGCAAATTCTCATAAAGCAAAGTGTAATCTTTTGCAGTTCTTGCATCTTTTCAAAATCTTAGATGTTTTGCATCTCTGTATGACATGTAGTGGGGATTTTGACTTCAAACTCTGCATGATTTTCCAGCACTTTCTGTCTTTGATCTCACTTTTATTTTCTCCACAGCATTTTGGATACCCTTGCAGAACATCAGCACTGCTAGAGCTTTGCCTGTAAAACCCGGAGTCAGCAGTGGTGCATTTTTCTGGGCGAATAATTGCTTTGCCAAGAGTCTGTTCTGAAACTTCTCAGGTTTATCTGTTTGTGCTCTTTGTTCAAAATGTCTTGTCTCTCGTCTCTGTTCAAGCCTGTCAAATCTGTCCCCACCAAAATGAAGAGGATGATTCTTCCACTCAGAAAAGTCAGATCACCTTGGCTTTTTTGCCCACTGTGACATCATCACTCGTGTTTCATTTTCACAAAAGTGTCAGTGCTCTTCCAATTTCTATAATTAGTTTCACAGCTGGCATCTATCCATGACTAGACCAAACATTATTCAAAAATGGGACTGCTTCAGACTAGACTATTTTCAGAAATAAAGTTGCCATATGGCTGTCATTTTTTGTGTGTCTGTGATGTATATTTGTTATACATTTGTGGGAGAATGGTTTTGTGAAGAATGGAAAAAACAGCATGAAACAGTTTGTTGAGACCTGGAGATGAAGACCATTAAGTTGTGAGCTGTCCAAGAATGAAAAGAAATAAATGGACACTGTTTTAATGGCTCCCAATGTTGGTACATGTTCTCTCAGCTTTCTATGTTCATTGTTATATACTTACGCACACATACTATATTGTTCAGAATAGTTTCCCAGTTCTCCCTCATGTTCACCCCATTTTCCCATTGGTCGAAATCTGCTGCAGTGTAGTCTCAACCATATATGGTTATCTCCTCCACAGTTTTCCCTATACAGTTCTTGCCCTTCCTTCTTTTACCATACATGTGAGAGGATTTGCATGCTCCTCCCAATCTCCACCCAAGTTCTGGAACCTTCCAACCCTCTATATAAGCCCGAATCTCATTTGAGTAAACGGCCAGTCTGCCTCACCCAGGCGTGGGGTGTGCTGCTGCCCCTCTTCTCCCCCTCAAAGCCGTGATATACATGCACTTGACTTCGTGGTCATAGAATTGTAGAATGGCCTGGTTTGGAAGGGACCTTAAAGACCATCTAGTTCCAATCCCCCACCTATGGACAGGGACACCTCCCACTAGACCTGGTTTCTCAGACTTCTGTCCAACCTGTCCTTAAACACTTCCAGGAATGGGGCATCCACAACTCCTGGGATAAGGCAGCCTGTCGTAAAGGAAAACGTTCTGGATTATCCTGCCTTCCAGGTCTAGCTGCTTCTACATCCAGCAGAAAGGCTGAGCAGTCTGCAGTGATATATTCACTAGCACGACAGCCCCACAAGGCTTCTGTCACTCAGACCTTCTCCCCTGGTTGCCCTGTTTTCCTTGCTCTTGTCAATACATGTAGCTGTCTGAATCATTTTGTGTGACCACTCCAACTACACTGCACTTATCCATCTTCATCTCAGTTCTCGGGGGGCTTGCAGCAGAATGGATGAAGTGAGTGTTACAGAGAGCAACCAGGCAAGGCTCCAAGCACAGTTGAACCATCCCAGGCTAGAAGTGCTTCCAACAGCTTTGATGTAGCATCACTTGGAGATAACTAACAAACAGCTTTGTCACTTTGGCTTGCTTCTGCTTTCACTTCAGAGGTCTGTTTCCTTCAGTGCCCAGTTTGTGTGCATGCTAGTTCAGACTTCTGAACTCAGTTCTGAGAGGAAACAAAGACACACTGACAAGATCACCATGACATTCACTTCAAACCAACAGTATTGAGGTGTATTACATCACTGCTGTTTATCTCCAGCAGTGACATTCTTCCAAAAGTACCTCAACCAACCTTGATCTCAGTTTCTTCTCTGCACCCTTGTAAGGGCACGAGGCACACAACATAAGGCTTCAAAGGCACTGCTCTCATGAGCTCTGACATAACCTTCCTTTTTGTCCCTTTCAATTGAAACAGAGATAAACAGACCCTAGAAAATAATGAGTGTCAGAGACACAAGAAAACCAAAATATTCCAAAAGACACTAATATCCATGACTGTGCAAAACACAGATGAGGCTGATTTTCTCTGGTGGGAGCTAGAACTGCTCAGGGAGGACATGGGCAAGCCCACATCAGCTGGGGTTTTCTCCCCAGTGGTGTAATTCCAAATAGGTACGTCTGAGCAGCAAAACTCTGGGTTTTCTGCTCGGTGACCGAAGGGAAGACAAAGTTATGCTTCATCATTGCCTGAATTTCAGGTGGCACTTTGTGAGAACAGCTTATCTGAAAGATTATGCAGCTGTAACTCTGCATATTGTTTCTGGATATTTGAATTTTCATTTGTGAAGTTGGTAGTGCTGCAGTTTCAATGTGCAAAGCTGACTGGAAGGTCTGTTATTACAGAAAATAGTTATTCAGTTTTCACGCCAATCTACTTCCCAGAGTAATACTGAAGCAATCCTTTTGAATAAGCAGAAGCTTGTTCAGATTGAAACTGAATTTAATATTCACCTCAACTCCAGAAGCACAACCTGTGAAGTTGCCAGCAAAAGAAAAATTACTTTAATATTAGAAATTAATAATACCCAGAATCTTTAACTTCTCATGTTTTCCAGTGTTATAGTATTTATGTATAGATCAATGTCAAATTGTCTTTAATATAAAATTCATATAAAATTCATATTACTGTGCAGTATTAAAAAAGGGAGAAAATCAAATGGAGAATAACCAAGTCACTTGTGTGACCACTGGTTTGTTTTCCCTAAAGTATGTACATTTTCTGAAACCCTGAAATATTTTTAACCCATTCAGCATAGAACAAAATGTTGAAATCTCAGAGTTGTTCTGGAATTGTATAAAGTTTTTCTGTTCCTTTGTAATGTTAAGTGTGACTTGCCTGACCAAATGTAGATATCCCTATCTAAATTAGTCACACCAGCTTCTTTGAATAATCAATAAAGATAATTGTTTGTTGATGAGGTAAAATTAATTTCATCCTAAAGGAGATGTCCACATTTTGTCAAATAAATTGTGCCCTAAAAATATTTATGTTTCTCCATTGATCACAGAAGACAGACAAACTTGCACACACATAACCATCTATACTACACATTTGGTATATAAAGGAAGTGTGACAAATCGACATTCAGGCCTTAAATTCTCACACTGGACTTCACACACAGCATAAATCACTATATGGGGTAAAATGGACTGAGATACTTACTTTCAAGGCAAATACGGGAATTGAAGCGAGCTGCTAAATAGCTCTAACTCATTATTGCAGCTACTTATTTCTCAAAGAGACTGTTGGAAAAGACTAATCCACTAGGATTATTTTATATTTTTATTTTGCTCTTTGCCTTTAGACCAAATTCTAAACTTCTTCTGTCCAGTGTCAGTAAAATACAAATATCACACTCTAGAAAAGAATTCAAAAATTGAGCTGATTATGAAGCAAGAACCTGTCTGCCTGAGGCACCAAAAGAGAATTTGCAGTCAGAACCTGTGGATCAGGAGTGTATGATGCAAGACATACATGATAATAGTAGCTTGAATGATTCTAAGTAATATAATTTGTTTCTTATCTGAACCATACAACACACAGTCAGCAAATATGTCTATGGGGGTTTTATGGGGTTTTATCATGGATATATTATTAAAGGTTCAAAACCAGTCACAAAGGAATAAAAAGATGCCCTTATAGCCTTGCTCCACAGACATTCTCTTCGGGCCACTGAAAGAGAATTTATTTGCTATCCTGAATAAATCAATGTGTTTCAGAGAATGTATGGAAGACAGTTTGAATAGACATGACTGTTGGTAAAGGCCTTCTCTGGCATTCTTAACTCCCTAGTCAGTACCTTTTCTGCAAATAATTGACTTGCAAAAAGACCAAGCAAAAAAGTTCTTCAGCTGTGTTGTGGGACTTACACTCCTGATCTCACAGGTTCTAGTTGATTCCAGAAATTACTGTTTTAGCTGAGAAATGACAGAGATTTCCGACAAGGCTGATGGTGGAAGAGCTGATTCATAGTGGAATATTGGTAGTGACTCAGGTGATTTGCAATTATTATGTAGAAGGGAAGGGGGTTCTGCAATTTGCTATTGGAGTATGTCTTGGAAGACTTTATGGGCAAGCTGAATGTCTCATTGTGCATGAAAAAAATTGGTCCCTAAGAAGGCTGTTAATTTGTGATGCTCACCAAAACAAAACAAATCAGAACAAAACAAAATAAACAATCAGATCACAACCCAAGCTAGCTTAGCTAAAGACCAGCAAAAAGACAGTTCAGAGGATCCTGGGAGGAGACCCAATACTACGCTGTTAGTTTCCACTACAGAAGAGTCACTAATGACCACTCAGAGAAACTGTGTGTACAACTTTTTCCTCTCTTTTTTTCTTCTTCTCTCTTTTACATTACCTTGACAGTGAAAGATTTCTGGCATAGAATTTATGAAGTAAAAAGCTAAAATTTAATAATTTTGTCCTACACCTTATGCCAACATCTATCACAAGAAAAATGCATGTGTGGTAAAACCTTGGCAAGATCATGAGCAGGATATTCATCTCAGTGAATCCATCCAGGAAGCCCAGACAGGAGCAAAAGAAGACCAGATTTGAGCTGAAATGGAGCCCTTTGACCATCAGCAGGGATTGGAGAAGCCACAGATTGGACTGACTGGGGACCAGTAAAGTCCCTTGATGCATCTTATCAACAGTTAATATACCTTGTTTGTCATGAAAATAGTGGTGTGAATAGATATATGATAGATCATGCGATTTGGTATTGATGTAGACCTTCTTTAAGCTTTAGTTTCTCTCTATTTTGGAAACATCTATCACTTGCAACACATGCTTTGTCACACAGGGTGCTCTTGATTTTTCTTGTGGCAGCATTAGTCAGACCAAAACCGAGAGATGTATCTTCATATTGAGATCCTAAGTGAAATAAAGCAAGGTAGGAATATCTGAGTGTTTGCAGCCAAAACAAGCATTGGTTTTGACCTCTCTAAGAGCTGCAGTGGACATCTGAGTGCAGAGGCAAGATTTCAGCATGCTCCATGAGCCAAATAAGAATGCCTCCTTATGAGCAATCCATTTTCAAAGCAAATGCTGAATGGATAGAATTAAACATGCACATTAATGCTTTCTAAAACTAGAAGTTTTTAACAGACCCAGTGATGCAGAAGAGTGCTCTATCCCTAGCAATCAGAACATTTCTATATAGACTAATCTTTGAGCATAAAAGTGATAATATTTGATTTACCCAGGCTATTCATGTGTTCATTTTGCCTCCCCCCCAACTACCGATTTCCTTTCTAGAGAAACTATGCAAATATTTCTAAATTTATCAAATATATTATTTCAACTAACAAAAAATGAATTGTGTCTAAAAGCCCAAATTAAGAAGCTCTCAGTTCAGATATGGCTCTCTCTTTGCTTTCAGCCTTAGGAGGAAATAAAAATCTGAAAGTCTTTGGGTTCACAAATGACCTGACTTTGGCTTAGAGTCTGCAACTCCCCATCTCCACCTTTGCTGCTGGATTCTTAGAACGTGATCCTGCTTTCATGGGAAAAAAAAAAAAAAGTTTCCTTTCAAAGCAGATGAGGGACATCGCAGGTTTACCACTCTAACAATCAAGCTGAATCATAGTGAGACCTATTTCCATCATGAAGTTTAATTAGAAGTTCTGGTGTATTTCCTCAAATCACTTTCAAATAGGAAACTGGATAACTTTATACATATTCGTATTATATACTTTCTATGTTCTGTTCTGTTTTCTATTTCATGTGGACAAATGCTATGAGGAGAGGCTGAGGGAGCTGAGGTTGTTTAGTCTGGAGAAGAGGAGGTTCAGGGGTGACCTCATCGCTCTCTACAATTGCCTGAAAGGAGGGTGTAACCGGGTGGAGGTTGGCCTCTTCTCCCAGGCAACCAGCAATAGGACAAGAGGGCATGGGCTTAAGCTGTGCCAGGGCAGGTTTAGATTAGATATAAGGAAGAAATTTTTTACAGAGAGAGTAACCAGGCATTGGAATGGCCTGCCTAGAGAGGTGGTGGTTTCACTGTCCCTGGAGATTTTTAAGATGAGACTGGATGTGACACTTAGTGCCATGATCTAGTAATCACAGTGGTGTTGGATCAGGGGTTGGACTTGATCTCGAAGGTCTCTTCCAACCCAGGTAATCCTATGATACTAAAAGGAAATCCAGTCCTTCTAGGTTATGTTAGGCATTTAGATCTCATCTTTATATGATTTTCAAAAAAAGGAAACCAATTTAAAATCTATTCCTTTAGAAAATTGTATCTCCACTTATACCTATATTGTGTTTGGAGAGGACTGAACTGATAGATCAACTTACATCATAAATGTAGCTGGTAAGAAATTGACACCATTCAGAAAAGAAAAAAAAAAAAGGGAAAAGAAAACAAAAGCAAAAAAAGTTCAGAAGTAATCTTTTCAAGTATTGTATGTTGTGGAGAATGAATTTAAGACTCTCAGGAAGACTCCATATATTTGCATTACAACTTAAGCTTGTCCCACAGAAGAAAGCCCAGAAGCAACACAAAGACTCAGAACAAAAAGACACAGAACACGGCTTCACATAAACATTGCAACTAATGTGAATAGATGGTTTTCAGTCCCAACCTAACAAATTGCCTTTTTGTTATGCAGATTTAACAGCTTTGGTTCTGCCTACCCTAGTTGTCTTTATACCATGCTCAAATCACATTCTCCATGTGTTCTAAAAATGTAGTAGTGGGAGGAGGGATTAAGAAATAGTATTTTCTTAACTATGACTTGTATCAACAGTCAAGATCAACATTTCTGAGGATGAAATTCACTTGAAGTGGGAGACAAGTATGTGTTATATTGAAAGACAGTGCATATAAGTTATGTCTTCTTTTTCTTCTTTGTATCTTGAATGAAAGGAAGGGAAAAAGCAAATTAAAATCAGATTAGGTACCAGGTTAGGGTTTTTTGATGTAGTTTTTCTAGAAAGCTCCATGGAATGATCATTTTGATCTTAGCCATCAGTATCACAGGGCTGAAGACCATAATTGTAACATACACGCAACACAGTGCAACAAATAAAACAGCTGAAACAACCATGGATCTTGGGGTTGGGTCTTTATTTGTAAATAAAATAGTCCAAGAACTATTCTTTGGTCCTAAGAGCAGAGTCTGTATAGATACAACTGCATGCATGGCAGGGAGGTGATTTGAGACAGCCAGCACTATTTCACCAAGAGCAAGTCCTGCCTGACCAACCTAGTGGCCTTCTGTGATGGAGTGACTGCACCAGTGAAGAAGGGAAGGGCTACAGATGTCATTTATCTGGACTTCTGAAAAGCCTTTGTCACAGTTCCTTACAACATCCCTCTCTCTAAATTGGAGAATGATGGATTTGATGGGTGAACCGTTCAGTGGATAAGGAATTAGTTGGATGATTGCAGCCAGAGAGTAGTGGTCAATGGCTCAATGTTCACGTGGACATCATTAAAAAGTGGTGTTCTTGAAGAGTCTGTGTGGGGACCAGTATTGTTTTATGTCTTCATCAGTGGCACAGGCAGTGTGATCAAGTGCGCTCTTAGCAAGTTTGCAGATAACCAGCTGAAGGGTGTAGTTGACACACCTGAGAGATGGGATGCCATCCAGAGGGACAAGGTGGACAAGTGGTTCATAGGAACCTCATGAGGTTCAACAAAGTCAACAGCAAGGTGCTGCACCTACGATGAGGCAATATCCATCATACCAAGCTGGGATGTGAGTAGATTGAGAGCAGCCCTGCAGAGAAGGACTTGGGGTGCTGGTGGAGAAAAAGCTGGAATTTACCTGGCAATGTGCACTCACAGTTCAGAAAGCCAACTGTATCCTGGGCTGCATCAAAAGAAGTGTGGCCAGCAGGTTGAGGGTCCAGGAAGGTAACCTGACCCAGAGTACTGTTTCCAGTACTGGCACCCTCAACATAAGAATGATGTGGACCTGCTAGAGAAAATCCAGAGCAGGGTCATGCAAATGATCACAGGACTGGAGTACCTCCCCTCTGAAGACAGGCTGAGAACTGTGGCTGTTCAATGTGGAGAAAGGAAGGCTCGGGGGAGACTTTATTCCAACACTCTTTCAGTGTTTAAAGGGGGCTTATAAGAAAGATGGAGACAAACTTTTTAGGAGACCCTGATGAAATAGGAAAGAGGGTAATGGTTTTAATCTAAAAGAAGATAGATTTAAAGTAGATATAAAAGTAGATATAAGGACGAATTTTTTTTATTTTTTTTTTTTTTTTAATTATGGTGGAACAGGTTGCGCAGAGAAGTGGTGGATGCCGCAACCCTGGAAACATTCAAGGTCGGACAGGACTAGACGACTTTTAAAGATCCGTTTCAGCCCAAATTTTTCTATGATTCCTTTCCTTTTGGGTCCTACAGGGGCATTTTTAGCACAGCATGCTTTGAGCAAAAGTAGAAAAACAGTCTTTCGTACATTCTTCATATGTGGTTATTATCTTGTAAAGCAGAAAAGAATGGGTCAGGAGCAGAAGTCTGAGCATCATTTAAACCCTTAGTTACAGGCTGAGTCAGATCCATGTCCCTAAAGCATTACTTTCCTGATCATAGTCTGAAAGCTGCTGTATAATAGAACATAGCTGAGGTCATTGCTATCCACTTTCAGAGCAATATGATTGACACTGGCATTGTAAGCTTTCTTTAATTACAAGATTGCAGTCTCAGAGAACAAGCCCTTACCCTTAGCAAAAGAAAAATATGATTAGTTAATTCCACAGGAGAAACTAGGCCAGAATGCAAGAGAGCATGAAGAAAGGCTACAGAATTGGTCTACACAGGAAAAATAAGACATACTGAGAATGAACAAGGTGTCAGATACATGAGAGAGAAAAAAAAGAACAGAGATGGTTTGGAAAGTTCAAACATCCCTATGTCAAGCTTACTTCATCCCTAGCTTTTGGAAACTTAAGGATCAAATTTGATGCTGATATGTCTGTTACCTCTGTCAACCTGCCTTAGCGCTACTGGACCTTATGTACAAGTTTTATATGAGCAGATAATTCTGTGAACAGAGATTTCTATCCAGCAGTTTCCAGACACCCAGGAAAAGCCTTCCCCTTCCCCAGTTGTGGTCATTGAGACATATTTGACTTGTGTGCTACAGGTTTGCTTTGTTTTCCTCCAGTGATGAAGGGCAGGGCTTCCCAGCAACACCCTCAGGAAGTATCAAACACATACTTCTCAACTCAATTTTTCCTTTTTCCGTTTCTTAATTAACTTTTTCACTTCCCACATATCTTCTTTTCCCCACTCATGTCACTCATAAATAATTTTACTTCTGTACTTCTAGTTTAAACTTGAGTCAGGACAAGGTCAGAAACCTAGTCATCTGCCTGCAGCCTGAACGTTATTGTTCTGTACTATGCTAACACTGAGATGAACATCAAAACATAAAAAACCTTTTGCAAACAGTTGACGTTACAATGTCAAATTCATCAGAGCATGTGTGTTTACCTGGTGTGTACTGCACCATGCTAAAGACTCCTTGAACACAAATGACTTAATGGCACAGGGCAGCAGCCTACAAGGCTGGTCATTTGGGTCCTGAAAACCTCAGTATAATTTTATATCTGTACTAATTAGTTCTGCTTCACAGAGACCACGTTATTCTCAGCCCCCCGATAGATCAGACATCTCTGGGACCTTATATTGCACTCACTGGAAGATGTGTTTCTATACAAAGAAAGATGAAGATGTTGTCATGAAGGGCAAACCAAAATTAAACCAGGTATTTCCTTAAAATTCTTAGAAAATGTATCCTGGTTGTTATTCACTTTATAGGGTGGATGAAGAAAAAGAAGAGAAAAAAATAGGACAATTACTCTGGAATTTAGTAGCATGAATCTCATATCAAAATTGTGCTTTAAAATTTTAACAGATATGCATGAATATATAACCTACTAAGACCCTTTAAGAACATGGTTAGTCATAATAACATTAGCTCTTTTCATGTTTGAGATTAAACATATTTAAATGATAATACATTGTTCTATGTCAAAGTTAGGACAGCCTGCTTCTTATGTAAGCCTAAATAATTGCATGGATTCAAATGTGGAATCACAAATCAACAGTGGCATTTTCTCTCTATCCCATGAATCCAGTGTCAGGGGTGTTACTGCTATAGTAGGTCTTCTCTGCACAGGTAGAAGTTACAAACTGAGCCCTAATACAGATTTGAAAGAGACCGGGAAAGCGGCAATTTGGTTAAATAGTGATTTTTTAATAAGAAAAAACAAGACCCGAAACTAAACCAACCACACAAAAAAACCCAACTTAAAGCAAAACAAAAAACCTAAACACACAAACACCCTCCCAAAAAAAACAAACAACAAAAACCAAACAAAAACAAAACAAACAAAAAACAAACAACGATAACAACAACAACAAAAAAAAAAACACAAAGAAAAAAAACCAAAACCACAATCCTCCTAAGTGCTGTGCAAGTATAGGTGAAAGTGATTTATTATCAAGTAAGCTATCTCTACAAGATCATTAGTTCCAGATGGCATGCTACACATTAAGTACATGCAAATGTGTGTATAGGAATTACTCCATTCGTTATAATGAACCAATCAGAGGGTGTTCAAAAGTAAATAAATAGAAGTCCACAAGAATATGACTCTTCATAGCTCCCAAAGGGAACGGTCTGAAAAGAAATAAAATGAGAGATCTGCCCTTTTCAGTGGGGTTCTTGAAAATTAAAATATGTGTAATTAGAATTTATATGGTTGGAAATAATACTAGCAGACCAAATGATCACTTTTGACCTTTAGTTCTTTGTCTGTGACAAACATTTAAAAGTGTCAGGTTTATTGGGAATATCAGCCTTGCAACGGACATAGGGGAGAAAGAATCATTGGACATCAATCCCAGAAAATATTTTTTTAGTCATCAGATTTCAGTGGCAAAAATAACTTGGTCCTAATTAGGAAGGTCTCATTTATGTTTTCTAATCAATACACACAAATGAGAAGAGGTCTGAGAGCAAAGGCAAGGTTGTAAATAAATACCTGATGCAAACCCACAGATTCTTATAAAATAAAGAAATTAACCATGAGGAAGGCAGCAGGAGAGAGACTGAAGAAATAAGATGGACAAGTGGGTTTTTTTGTAGCTGACTGGGGGTAAAACTGAGCTGGAAATGCAGCTACCACCACTGGTATCAGCAAAGAGCTCGGTTTGCATGTTTTACTGCCCTAATTTTTGCACCAGCTACAAAACAGGACTGCTGAGTTGCACAACCTTAGTGTGAAAAATTAGTGCACTTTTCCATTTGATGGGTATGAATGAAACCTCCCAAATCTGCAAAAAGAATCCATTCTTATTCTATAAAGAAAAACTGTTCAAAAGCAGCCCAACCAACAGCTTATTAATTTTGCAGGGTTTAAGGGAGGTAGAATTATAGCATCTGGCTCAAGATCTTGTGTACCACCTTTACTCAGCCCAAAGCACATTAAAACAGCTGAGTTATAAACCCCATAGATGGAAAAGGGGGTTGCAGCAATGATATTCTCTTAAATGCAGCCAAGTTGCATTGGTACTCCACATAACATAAATTGCTGAAGCACTCAAGTACTTAACTAGTTACAGTATGTGAAATTGAGTTTAATTTGACAACACTGTAGCTCAGCATTGTTTGCCTTGCAATTATATACATTGATTAGACTTTGAACATAATGAGCTCTTGCCTGAAGGGGGTCTGACAATAAAAGCAATATTTTAGGAACTCAAGACTGCAGGGTTATAAAGTGGAAATTTTGCATGAATACAGTCTCAAAACAGGCTGTTTTAATAAGTAAATATTCAAAAATCCTGTGGTTAGAAGGTGCAAGGTTTTGTTATAACTCCTGGTTCCATATAAGTAATGCAAATGTTATTTTTATTCTACATGCACATTAAACACATAATCCTCGTTCCTGTTAAAACAACCCAGGTAGTAAACACTCCAAATGTATCTTGGGTTAATATGCACAAGATGGAAATTAAGTTACACTATAGCATACATTACAATAAAAACTAGTGAAGTGTGTAATTACTGTTACTATGCTGTATGTTACGGTATATATTGCTCAGTGTAGCCACAGCGGTAACCATCTTAGTGTCACTGTCTTAATTATAGCAGTTTTATTGTTATTATTATTGTCAGTCTTTAAGCTTTTACTAAATCCAAAGCTCAAATCCAGCAAAGCACAGAAGCATGTGTTTCATTTTAAGCAGGTGTGTAGTCCCACAGAAGCTAGTAGAATTATAAAAACTTCAAAAATACACTTTTTGGAACGAATTGGATTAGTTACACTTCTCAAATTAATGATAGGCACACCAGGGATTGGTATTACCTTCAACAGAAATATTAATTCAGTGAAGATTCTAAGCCTGAGCTTCTTGTTGACTACAGGTGATTTAATTTCCATCGACCCAGCCCTAACAAGTCATCCATAGTCTCCATGTCTCCAGTGTCTTTTGAGCAAGGTTGACAACTGGAGAATCCAAATCTGAAGCCCTTTAGGTGTAGCATGCATAGTAGCCTGCCTCTATTGTTTATTTTAGCTATCTCTGCTGTATTTACTTTACTATTGCTGCTCTCCTTCTCCATATCCCTGTAAAACACCCCATATTTGTTCATGCCCAATGTTTTCATCCAACTGAATTCAGATCAGTGTGCCTCTGCCAAGATCTGCAGTCAAGGTGGCAACATTCATATTGATAGAGCATTCCAATCAAAAATGGATAAAAGTACCTGAGTCTAAAATTTCAACCAGAAACTTTTTAGGTGCTGCCTAACTCTAGGGGTTCCAAATGTCCCCAAGTCTTCTGTCCTGATAATAATGTATTCTGTCTGTAAATAACTGAAAATCAATATGAATAACAGCACAAAGTACAGCTATGCAGATATCTTACCAGAAAGTTCTATAATTTAGATAAAAATAATTATTTTATTAGACTAACATGATATACAAGATCTCCTCATGTTGCCAAAAAAAATCCTTTAAAAATATCATAGCCTACATATTGGTGTGATGACACCTACACCCCAGGGAGCCCTCCTTAACTGGATGTTTGGTCTGGACAGGACTAGGCAGTACTGCCTAAGCACTAACTTGAGTTGTAACTAGGACTGATTATGAGAAAAGCAGCCTCCCCTTTATCCTTGCCCCTCACTGCCTATGAAATTAACAAACAACTGTGATGCCCAGAGGAAATTATAAGTTTTCTCAAACAGTGCCTAAGAGGAATGTCTGCATGTTCTCTAAAGGCGGGTTTTTTTTGAGGACAGAGAATAACATTGACTCTATTTTGTGAATGAGTAAGGTGAAATTCTAGCTTGAACTGACTAAATTTTCAGCTGTTTTTTTTTTTTTTTTTTTTTTTTTTTTTTTTTTATA
>JAWWEE010000105.1:108440303-108454145 GCA_035221455.1 Xenops minutus
CCCCCCCCCCCCAAAAAAAAAAAAAAAAAAAAAAAAAAAAAAAAAGGTAGTGTTTTGTCACCTGAGCTGGGCCTCATAAGGCCAAATTGCAAGTGAATGAGGAGGAAACAAGAGAGCATTTTTCCTTCTCCTACTCAAATATGCCTCATGAATCAGAGATGAAATCGATCTCTTTATGATTAAGACTAGGGGGCCTGAATAGTTCACACCTTCAGAGGATATCTATCGCACGGAACTGGTTAGGGAGAACAGAGAAGGAATTTTGCATGACTCAGGACTGAATTTGTGGAAGCAGAGTGCACTGATGGGGCTGCATCTGTCTCACCAGTGGTGCCCAGCTCCAGGAGGAGCCATACAGACCATCCTTTTGCTAACATGAGGCCTATGGGAACCAGTCAAAAGTATTTCCTAAATTTATGGATTAAAGCAGACAACATTATCAAGCAGTGTTTTTATCAGAGACTTTGAGGAGAAAAATACAGGCCTAACCTTGATCACAGGAAATTAAAGTCACATGCTAGGCAATACATGTCACCTGCTTTCTTCTAGATGCATGTTCATAAGCTGAGATAAACATTTCTCACCATGCCTCTTTTATTGTTAGATAATATAGATTTCCCATCTTAAAAATACTGCTATCAAGTATCTCATAACACCTGTTCCATAGCAACCTGTTAGTGTGATTTACTTTGACGGGAGACGATGGGTATTTTATTGTTTGACCCCTTCTGCCCTGGCATGTAGGCTTGTTTTGTTTTTTCTTCTATAGGAGCTGTTTTATTTAATCTTACAGCAGCTGATATTGAATCTTTACATCATTTTTTCCCTTACCAATGTGTGCTCTTAGAGTAAATAGCATAATGAAAATCCAGGATTTCACAGAAAGTAATCCACTTAAGCAACTCTGCACTCTGATATAAAAAAAAAAAATGCCTAAATGCCTCTTAAAATGTATATGTTGCAAGCAGTTCAAGAAAACACCTTTTCCTTTAACATTTTAATTAATTATGGATTACCCTAATTAAGCCCATTAAGTTTATTGAGAGACCTTCAAATGGATAAAACAGGAATAAAAAGGCCAATGTTTCCGCTGCTGAGTGACTGTCATGGTTACCATGCTGAGAATGAGGCACATAGGAAGGCTCAAGAATTTTGGGGTATTTGGTAATGAGGTTAGCAGAGTAGATTTGCAAGGGAGAGAGAGGGCTTGAACCACCATCTTGCTCCTTCCTTCATAAGCCTGAATTACTGCAGAGTGAGCTAAAAGCTGAACCATACAAAGCTGAACCATGAAACTCTCACTGTAAGAGATTCTAGGACTCAGGTACAGAAATTCAAACACTCATTAGCAGAATTGACACATAAGTCTGCAGAAACAAGCCAAATGTCAGTGCTTGACTTGAATATCATTGATGCTTCCTCTGTAACATTTGCTTAAATTTGGGACCTCTAGCCTGGTAAGTCTAGGAGTCTCCATTAAGCTGACTGCTTCTTCCAAACATTTTGAACCCAGCCCAAAGGCTTAGAAACTTGGAAATTTATGCAATATACATATGAATGCCAAAGCCACAGTCCTTAAACGGTGACTCTCTGAAAGCAGCGAGAGCTGTGCATGAAGGAAATCCTAGTGATCACCAGCTGCACTTAAATAAGCTTTCAGGAAATAAATGGTTTCAAACCTCTTCATCAAAAATCAAGTCGAGGCAGTCTGTATTAATTGCTTAGGCAAATTATCTGCTGTGCCCCAGAGACACAGGAGAACAAAGTGTCTTTGTTCTTTAAGCTCTTTTCCCAAACTGAAGAGGTAGACAGGGACTGCTTCTTTGAAATCTAGCAAGTAGATGTGAGCAGCTATCAGAAGAGCTGACCCCTTACTACTGAACAAGTAGCAGGAGAAGAGATAAACCAAGTAGGCTCCCTACAGTATTAGTTTATTACTTGTTTGAATGTTTGCAACTATTTTTGGGACTATTAGAGAAGAAATGCAAAAATCTGGTGGGACAAGTTCAAAGTAAGAAACGAAGAGGGCTATACTGGGAGTAGCATCATGACTTTCAATAGTATTCCAACCTTTTGCACTGGATAATGGAGACGGATTTCCTTGTTGAACACTTTTCTTTTTTTTTTTTTAATCCTTTTTCAGGTTGAACCTGATGGGGCTGCCACAATCCAATGCTTTTGAGGAAAACTAGGTATTTCTATGTGAAGGTGGAAAAAAAACCACCAAAACAATAAACAGCTCAGAGTATTCCCTGAGTAGATTTCCCATATTCATCATGTGATATGCATGGACCTGTCAAGGGAACCTTCAGCTGCTACCTTCTTTCTCCTGGACTTCTTGTCACAGTTTTAATCATGTCTTGTGTTCAATCTGAATTAATTTAGTATCCTCAGTTTTCTGAGTTTCATCTCAAGAGAAAACATTAATAAATGGAAGAATTAATCCCAATACAGAGCAGATCAATCAAATCCTCAGCTTGGGAGCTACTGCCACACTACTGTGTTACTTCGTCTTTTTCTCATGTGTCAAAAAGTCATCAGCTTGCAACTGTGGTAATAATTAAAAAAAGAAATATTAGTCAAGAATCCTAGTCAAGGTGACAAAACAGATGCTGCAATTTTGTTTACAAACAGAAAATGTTGAACTTTGCTCTGTAGCCTCTTGTGGTGGGGAAGAGAGAGAGTAAGAAGAATGGTTGGTTTTAGCTAATTAATATATTCTCTGGTTGTGAGTCAGCTGATCTCTGAGAAGATAGTTGATTAAATCCCTTTATAGAAGGAAATCGTTTGCAGCAGAGGAGGACATGTTGCAGAGTAGAGGAAATATTCCTCTCCCTGCTTTCATACTCCCTGCTATCCCAACATACAGCAGACCTCAGAAGCAGACAATTAGAACAATTTACATGATCCTGGTCAAAATGCAACATGCCAGCGTTGTCCCTGACTTGTTTCATTTGCTCCTGTAAATATAGTCTGAAAGAATCAGAATTCACTGGTTCTGGCTGGGAATATCTTCAAATACCAAGGTAGTCATGTACAAGCTGCACCTGACTTTGCTGCAATTGCAGCATCCTGCAAACAGACTGCTTGAGGTGTTTGCTGCTTGCCTGAGGCAAAAAGATGCTGTGGAAGAGACAATATAATGACTGGTGCAGTTCCCTCAACAACCCATTTCCTTTGGCTCTGGTGTGATGATACTACATTTAGATGTTGAAGATAATTTAATGTAATTTTTTCCTTCAGCACTCATGTTTCAGTATAAGATAAAAACTTTTGCTGACAAAATATATTAAAATCAGAAAACCATTTAAAAGCCATTTCAGACCTCCTGGTTGGCCTAACCTGAATATCCAAATCCAAGCTGGCTAGGTTGGTAATTAGCAATATTCTTGCCTCTCTAAAGAATCTTATACATCTAAAGCACAATCCAATTCAAAAGACAATAATGTAGGAAACAAGATCTGGAATATATATCCTTACTATTACACCTTATTTTTAATTTACATGTTAGACCAAGGTATTCAACCTCGGTAAATAAATTATTTTTGTATTATTTCCAGGGGCATTATGTATTTGTCCATGGAAGATAAAGTTCATAAAAATGCCTTTAGCATTTTAGAAAATACTGAAGATTATATCTTCATTTTAAGGAATCTGGCATCCCCAAAAACACATCACTGATTTGTATTGTCTCCAAAAATGGTATTATAACAGAGCAGCTCCACCTTTACAACTCAAGAAAGGCAGCTGGAAATAGTTCCTCTTGGATCCCATTAGTGTCACTGTTGGTGTACCTCAGAGGAGGTGTTCGCGGAACAAGGCAAAGCACGTAGTCCTCTGGGGACAGCACACATGTTTCCATTGTGTTTTTTATTCCTGCTGTCCCAAGGAAAACAACAAAAAAAGCATTTTGAGTCATACACCTTACAAAACTGGAAACACACGTACCAAACTGCCTTGAAATGAGTGCTTGACTGACTTTTATTGGAACCTGTAGAGCACTGGATACAAATGGGAACAGAATTTATCTTCTGATATGGTGGGAATCATTTTTCTAAAGCTACTGGAATTCATCCAACTCTGCTCCCCTTGTTGCCGGGACAATTTTTATTATATTTTTAAGGATGAAGATTGGAACTCATATTGAAGAGTGCTTTGAAAGTGCTCAGTGAACATTTTATTGTTTTGGTTTATATTTTTAGTTATATTGATACATTTTGACTCAAAGTTATTTGAATAAATGAATAATTTCATTATCCGTTTATTCAAGAACTGCCCAAGGACTGGACACTTTTTCAGAAAACTTTTGTTTGTGTACCTCAATAATTAAAGAATTTTTCTTAATTCTTCTGAATTATTTTAGGAAACTGTGAAAACTTAGCAACATCTATAGCTGAAGGACCATCACTTAAATTGTTAGACAAGCCCGGACTTTGCCATCATCATCTTCATATTTTCTTTAACTCTTATTATGTAATATGGTTTTCATTGTACAACACGGTGGTGCCAGTGTCTTGCAAAATAGTATAACATGTTTGCTTTGGAATTGGGATTCCTGGGAGAGGGGCACCCTCATCCCCAATGAGTTTTCACTCATACCGTTTGTTCTGCAGTCAGATGCCCTAAAAGCAGGTCACAAGGCACCATGTCACGGTTCATCACTTTTCCTGTTGAAATTGTGAGTGTCAATCTTTAGAGGGAAAAAAAATCGCAGTGGGCTCAGGTGGACTTGATTTATTTTTTTAATGTTCATAGAGAAACTCATCAGCCAAGATTTTAAGAATAGGAAAGGGTTTAGATCCTTGTATTCTAGATTCCTGCCTAATATGTTACCTTTTATTCTGTATGTCAGTGATAATTCAGTTACTTATCTTAACTTTATGGGTATACAGTGAAACTATAATCAAGACCTTTCTGGATGTCTTTCCCTACTTTTCCTTGGAAAGGCATTGCTCTGACAAGTGCCCATCCTTAAATGGTGATGGAAAAGCAGAGTCTCCACTTGGTTTGGGTAAATTCGTCATATATTAGTTCGTTTATTATATAGACATCACTGCCAATCATAAGATATTTTTAAAGAATCACTTATTACAAGGCAACAGAACCTAGTAGTCCTCTAGTTAAGTCTAATAATTTATCATCTTCATAGTTAAGAATCTGTTTACATATTACTTCTGATTTTAAATGGTCTTTATCTTCTAGTTGGTGGCTTTTTGCTATTCCTGTCTCCACAGAGAGAAAGAGTCCTTTCAAACTAGATCATGGCAGAGTGAGGCACAAACCTCAGACAAACCTGACTACCACCCTTGTTCCTTAACTGCAGAACTGTGGGCTCCCTATGAGAAAATACAAAAGAAATGGATCACTGAGATTCTTAGATTAGCTAAGCGTATACCATGAGTATTGGAAATGGATGTGACATGCTGGATTATGGATGCACTGCCTTATGTCACATCAAAGCTATTATAAAAGAGGCTTGTCATCTTGTAAATGACAAAAGATTTCTTTTTTTCAAAAAAAAAAAAAAAAAAGAACAGAGGAAAGACATTATTTCATATTCTCCCTGTCAATTTGGATAGTCTGCTTAAGTGCTGCCTTTTAAAAATAAAATATAATGCTGCAAGAAATGAGCATTTTATGCATATTATTATCATATTTATTTTTATATTCAGATATTCCTACGGTATAACTCAGTGTGGTAAATAGTTCATGCTAATTACTTGAAAATCCATTAAATTTTTAGTCTCATAGCAGATGCAAACACCATTTCAAATGTTCTCATTGTGTTGCCTACATAATTCATGAACTCTTATTAGAATGTAGACTCAAAGCAGGCATTTGGTGTGTGAATCTTGCTTTCCAGATTTTTGTGTGTTTCTGAAAAAGTAGAATACACACCTACAGAGCCCCAGTACCAAATCTTATTCAGTGTTTATGCTGACCTGCACTAAGGAATGAGAGGTCTGATAGTGATCCACTGCAGTTGCTCAGGCCCCTGTGAGTATGGACAGTTCAGGCTGTCCCTCCCAGATCCAGGGTGGGGATGGCTGAACAAATGGTCAGGAAGGATTTCATGTTCTAGTCCCCAATACCAAATTTATTGCATGTCCTTTGTTGTATCTGCAAGAGGTCTGGGATGTTCCCAGGTGTTTAAAATGGCACCAGATACAGCTGCTCAAGCACCTGTATAATTTCCTGCATATAAGAAATTTAGCCACTAAAATCACAGGTAGACATTTTGAGTTCTTTTTATAGATTAAATCACAGGCTGCTTTATCCCACCTGTGCTACTTACCTGTGTAAGCACAATATGTAGTGCCCTTTGGAACTGACTTCCCTTTCTATTCACTGTAAGACAAGTTTAGAGTAACTAACTTTAGACAACCAATATTTATGCTGCTAAAAGTGGGCAAGAAGGCTCAGGTCAACACATCATAGGAATTTGATAAAAAGTCAGTGATGTATAAATAGCATCCTGAGTCCAAAAATATAATTTTCTTACTGTGGTTAAATACTTTTTTCCCCCACCCTTATGTTCTCTGTCTTTAATATATGTTTAACAAGATTTCCATAGTTCTTCAGGATTTCCTCATACTAAAAGTATTAAGAATTGTGAAGTACTCTGTAACTGCAGAAATGGGAACTTGGAAGTACTTCATCTAGTCACTTCTACAAGCATAGCTCTACTTAAAGAACAGACCTCTGTACCCCACTCAGCTTGTCTGTAGCAAAGCCCATCAGATCTGACAATCCAGTGGTTTTGTATTGATATTCAAAACTCCGTTTTCTGAGTTTAGTGTCTGCAGGTAAATGGATACATGGTGGGCAAAGCACAGACAGTCAGCATATTTCAGTGTTCCTTATACATATTTAAAAAGCTTTCATATAGTACTTTGGTTATTTCGAACTTTTATGTTTCAATTCCCTATTCTGTCCTGCGCTATTTTGTCTATCTTGTTCTCTGATCTTCCACTTTGATAAGAATAGAAAACCTTTGGGAAAATGATCTAACATCTCTTGTTACTTTCCTTCTTTGTGTGTGTTTTTTTTTTTTCCCCTCATATTCCTGTATAGTTATATTTTTGCCATCTTACTTAATATTTTCTGTGTATAACAAATATGTCATGCTTTTTGCTTTTCTTAGCAAAAAAAAAAAAGGACAGGATGGGATTTTTTCCAACTTTAACACTTCACTTTAATGAACGAAATAAAAACATTAACAAATAGTCTTAATCCAGGTAGAAGAGGAACTGGCTTAAGACAAAATCCCCTTTTTCTTTCTACAGGTTTCATGAAAGACTCACTATATAAATATTTTAGAGTCAGTTTCTTCAGTCCCCTACTACCATCATCACATACAGCATTGTCTTGCACAGTCCGAGTGAGCATGGGAAGAATACCTGTAAGGAAGGAAAATATATGAGTTTGAGATCTTATAACCATGTCTGAGAAAGAGAGGCTTTTGCCTAGAGCTTCCTCTTTGTCACAGCCCAACCCAGATTACATTCACACTGATAAGGGCTGTTCTCACCAACATTTATTCCAAGTGTGTTTCCCCTGCATAGTTTTAAATCCTTCTTCATATGTTCTTGGGGATTTTAACCACAAAATGTCAAACATTTTTTCATCACTTGGGTCTCTCATGCTTGAATCTGTGTGTGTATATATATATATATATATATATATATATATTCCTCTGGTCCAGTTTTACATAATAACAATATTAGAATTTCAATTGCTCCCTTCAAAAATAATTTGAAAATCAAAATAAGTCTCATAATTCGAAAATTTTCCTTATACACAGTCGCTTTTTGTGTTCTGTGAATTTTACCTTTTAATTCATACTTCCTTTCTGTGATTTCACTCTTCAAATCATTAGAGAAGTTTTGCTTTTCATCAGTCTAAAGTATTACCCATTTCCACAGAAGATATTAATCACTTCAGAAAAAAACCCCTGATTTAAGACATTATGATTGTGGTTTAGATCCAAAGAGTCTTGTTGAATCACAAGGATAAAGATGATGACAAGTTATTTTATTAAATACTGTAAATTATTTCAGGTTTTATTGCATTTTTCCAAACACTTTTTCATCTTCTGAAGGAGGACCTATGTCTCTCACATGTTTTGAAAGTGGGTTGATGACAAATCTTCACTTCTCCAAGGAACAATGTTCTCTCCTGTTCTTGCCTTCCCCTTTACTTAGGTCTGTGTTGCAAATGCATATCACAATATTTTCAAAAGTTTAAGACTTAGAATTTTCACAAATAAACTTATTGCAGAAGTTCCAGGTCACCATTTTCCAAGTCGTAGTTGGATAATAATAAACTATGTCCTGTTGAAACTCAGATTTTCAATTTATGCCTAAATTAAACTCAGTAAGGTTGATAAGTTTAAACTTTTTCACAGGGATGAGTGAAGTGCTGTAGAGTTTCTTGACCTTTATTTGTTGAACAGAGATTTGAATAAATTAAAAAAAGGGAGGAAAATATGTTTAATGCAATAATGTTTAATAAAAGGTTCTCTTTCTTGCATTTTCAAGGGTTATTTCACATCTACTAATAAGCTATTTCCTGAAGACTCAGAAAATCATTTTCCCCCTGAGATCATGTCACACTTCAGATATATTCTAGTATAAATATTTTACCATGTTCAATCTGTCAAAATAGAATGTTTTGCTGTCATTCTTATTCATCCTGTACATTGGTTTGTCCTTTCTCTCATTATGCTTGTATTGGACTAAATGATTTACATTGCTGTCTGCTTTATTACACTGTAGAGAAAAGCATCACTGAGTCAGAACATACATTACAATATGATAAAATTATTCTCCATACATATAGCCACTTTTGTACTAGTACTGTGATAATCTCTGAAAATGACACATTTTAGTGTCTGCACTACTTGGTTTACTATGTTCATTTAAACTATCAGCCAAAGTTATTACTTTAAAACTTAAAACTTTCAAAACTTTTAAGTATTGAATATCATCTCAGAATTGTCTTATTAATTACAATAACATTACTGTTCTGTGTTGTAATAATCCTTATAGACAATCACTAGCAGTAAATAGGATGTTTTCTTACAAACAGAATGATCTGGAAAAAAGACTATTCCTGAAGTTTAAAAAATGGTACCTTTAATTGCAGGTATATAACACTGCATATATAAGCATTTAATTAAGCTAATAGTTTAAAAACGTATGCAGAATCAATGATTCTGGGATACTTTAGGGGAAATAGTTATTAATGTTCTAAAACATGAGAGGAAAAAAAATCAAAAACAAAAAACCACATTGGACTTCAGTTTTGGTCAGAATGTATCGCCAAAACAAGCAGCTTGACCAAAGTAAATGTAAAAGGTGTTTAATGTTTGTAGTTAACCTTTTGTGCAATAGTAGAGTTTCATAGAGTATAGTATACATGTGCATACATATTTGGGATAAAAAGTAATATGGCATACAATATAGGTAGCATAATATTATGACAAATGGTGAACTTCCTGATCTCTATTCTTAGATAATGGAGACATCTATCATTTCATGTGAGTAAGATCTTTTATTTTACCTATCTTTCATTTTATATTGCCAATTGCTACTAAGTTGTAATTTCTTTCATACTTAGGATATCTAATATATGAAACATTGTAATGTGTTTTTTACTATGCAATATGAAGATTTTATGAAGAATGAGTTCTATTGCAAAAAAAAATAATATAAAATCTTCATATTTTACAATTATTCCTGGACAATTTTCAATAAGGTAAGGCATCTCCAGAGGGCATAGGAAAAAAAAAAAACAAAACTGATTGAATGAATTGTAAACCCAGTCCAAACTTCAACTTAAGGTTTTTTTCCCATGTTCCATTCCCTTATTTTTGTTTTGTTAAGCTTTTTACATTAGATAGCATTCCATATTTTGATTATTTAAAATCTCACTGTAAAAAAAAAAAAAAAAAAAAAAAAAAAAAAGCCAAAATATCTTATTCAATGGGATGCAAAAAACCTATTTTTATATTTTCAGGAAGGATGATATGTAAAATACTTATATAAACATTTAAACATTGTGATCCTTTAAACATTAAATGTTAATACTGGAACAAAGTGGATCCTCAGCAAATGTGATGATTATGCAAGACTGGGAGGAGTGATTTATGATCCAGAGGGTCCTGCTGCCCCTCAGCAACCGTGAAATAACACAGGCTTTCTGAAGGGGCAATGGAGTCATCCTCCTTGGGGCCATTCAAAAGCTGTCCTGGGCAACAGGTCTGGGTGGCCCTGCTTAAGCAGGAGGGTTGGACCCAGGTACTCCCCAAGGTCCCCTCCAACCTCAACCATTCTGCCATTCTGATCTCTTCCTGAAACCATTCTCCTCTTGTTCTCTTCAGTAAACAATTTGCACAATGGCTACCAGTTAGGCCTAAAACCAAAATTATTTTGACTTTTAATATATGAAAGTCTTATGCAGTAAGTGCAAAGCCCATGGAAGTATCTGTAGCTTGCCTAGAAAGTCTCCCTAAAGCTGATATTACAAATGGTTATTCCGCTAATCAAGCATTGCTAATTAGGTTCTGCTCTGCAGTTCACATCAAGCACCAAAAAGTAACACAATGTCAATTCAATACTTTACCCATTTTAAAAGAATATACTTTTCAAAAGAGCATACTTTGCTTAGAAAGTTTTGATTTAAAAAAAAAAAAAAAGAGAGAGAGAATATTCTGCATAAACTCCATGTGAAATGAAACATCTTGTTTTAGTAGAAACAGTGCCTTTCATTATTCTATTTATTTTCAGTCTTTTGAAAGTATCAAACCCAATACGTTTTAATGTCTGTTCAATAAAAACTGACCACTCCCCCTTTTTTTTTACCACTAAACTAAAATGTACTACATTTGACCAGTATTTTTGAAACAAAAGTTGTATATATGCTTAGATTCAAGTATTGCTAACTAGCTGAAGCTGCGTGAAAATTCTTCACAAACATGAAGAAAACACTAAACACTAATGTGTTATTTTCTGTACAATTTCCAAAAATCAGCGGTTTTTCATATTTATGCTAAATTACTCAATACTGGTCATTTCTCACCTCCGGTGATGGGGTTGATTTACATGAAATCAATCATATTTGGTAATTTAAAAACTAAACTGTGAATATTACCTTTCGGTTCTGTATGCCTCACTATTCATTTGCAGTTGGGTTGGGATCTCACCCTTCACTCTTGAGGGACATTTCATCCCATCCTTCACTGGTTCTTTATAACAGGAAAGATGAGAAAGATGAAAAATTCCAACAGAGCTGATTTTTCTTTGGCTACACATGGCACCTCCTGTAATTTTTTCAGGTATAGATGTCTATACTGAAGATGTTTAGAGATAGTGGAGATTAATCCCACTGATAAAGGTAGGTGGGATGTATTCACCTTTCATGTACAAAAAATATGTGGGTTTTATGGCTATAGCAAATACACTGCAGTTTCTTAAAATATCCTTTGAGGATACTAAAAAGATCTGTAATCATAACAAGAATGACTGTCACAGCCAGACAAAATCAAGTAAGAAAAAAGTACCATTCTTCTGACACCTTCACAGAACATTATGGTTTTTTAAAAGCATCAGAAGAACCTTTTCCAGCAAGTTTTTAACCCATGATGTGTCCATCTATCATTTAACAATGGTTTCATTTATTTTATAAGATTGGATTTAGGTCTGACTGTTTATCCATGCCAGTCAAAGCAATCCTATTGTGGCAAGATGCGTGTTATTTGTACAAGATTAGCACCCGCTGATACATCTTTTTTCCTCTAAAATGGAAAAACCACATGTATAATTTTAAAAACAATCTTGCAGCTTTTGTTTTGCCTCTCTTGGTGTAAATTATTCTCTCTCAATCACCTTTGAAAAAAAAAGTCATTCCTGAGATTTTTTCAACTTACAACTTTTCTCTTAATTTTTTTTCTATTATCTAGAGGCAATTAGTGACGTTGGTGTGTAAAGCAGGTATAATTAAAAAAAAAAAAAAAAAGAAGTACTACTGAATGCTGAAATACATATAAATTAATTACAGACAGGAAAACTGAAAAAACTAGGTTTGTTGTTTGGTATAAATTGTCAAATTATCTATAACTTGGATATATAACTTGGAACTATGTGGCCTTGGACCTTGAAGGATATAATACATGGGGGTTTTTGCTTCATGTAACTTTGCACTAACTGTTATAATCCTGCTTTAGCATATGTGCTGTTTGCTGTCAGTGAGTAACCAAAAATGCAATACTAAAATCACTTAGAACTGTGGGCTTTCATCCATTCTGAAAATCAGGTCACTTGTGAGGGGGTCTACAGGTTTATTCATTTACTGCACTGAAGTCTGTTTACCCCAGAGGTACTTGCCTTTTTAGATACCTCCCCACACCTAAACCGTGTCCTAAAGGCTTAATCTTGTACAACGATGTTGGATTGAAAATGCTGAAAATGCCCCTACAAAATGCTGAAGGACAATCAACGTGGCACACTTCCAACATTAAATTCCATCTAGATGTCTTTAATTAATTCATCAATCAATTGTGGGAAAATCTGGTCCGGTTACCTTGATTCTCAGATTCTAATCAAAGGCTAATTAGCATTAAAAGATCAACAAACTCTCTAGAATATACACCTGGAGTCATCCCCCTGGGTGTAAGGGGAAAGAGATGCTGACGAAGATATTTATGGGGCTGGTGTTTTAATACTTCTCTCTGCCTGGAAACTTTGTTTATTCAAGTTGGGGAAGAGCAGAATAATAGAGAATAGAAGAATAGTGAAGTTGCGGGCAGGGCTGATTCACTGGGTTCTGGAAGTATAGACACTTTTAGCAGTTCTAAAGATCGAGTTTGGTAGGGAGAGAGTTGTAGGGACCCAGATCTTATGTAAAGGTGTGGGCAAATGTGAATTTAATTTGAAAACTTTTTTTCTCACCATAGTTAAAATCTATCCTTCTCTTCTTTTCTACAGTTTCCAGAAGATTCCTTTCATACTCACCTCAACAGAATGAAAGAGCAGCTATTTTTCATGTGGTTGTCTCATGAGACTGAATGCCTGCTGTTTTTATTGAGGATAGTTCACATATAGGTGGCTAATTTTATGCAGTTATGAACTCTGTGACTTTATCAAGCTTCAGATCAAGATGCATTGACGAATCATCAACTGGATCTGAGGGCAGAGAGTTGCAAATGCAAAGTGCATAAGGATTTCAAAATTCTACTAAAATAAATGATAGAACTAAAGCCCAGATCAGTCATCAGAGAGGATTGAGACCTGTAATTAAATATAATGGATTCTTTATTCCACCTTCTAAAATCTGTCTAAACTGAGGCAAGAAGAAGATGAGAAAAAGCCTTGTTTAATACATGTCATGTGCAAAAATATATGAGCATACAAAATTCTGGGCATAACCTGTATGTTCATCAACTCCATATACTGATGTTAGTATTTGAATACAAGTACATTCATCACTGCAAATCAGTGGATTTTTATGTTCCCAGATTTTTTTTTTAAGTGAAGAGTTTATTAAATGCAGACATGTAACTGACTGAAAGAGAAATAAATTTCTGTTAAATTGAACTGCTGATTTCTAATAAGATACCACAGAAATTCCAGGATCTATAAACAGGCTATGAACTCATATATGTAAAGTTGAACTCAGGAGACTATGTTTGCTGACATAATTACTGATGCAATACTGTGGGATAATGTCACCATCATCGTGGCTAGGCTTCGCGAACGAAGATTTGCAAGGGCTCTACCCACGCTTGCTACAAGCACGCTGGTGACTAAAAAGGCCAATGCGAGATAGGCAAGTCCGATTGCA